>JADRCG010008370.1:0-47500 GCA_019844195.1 Rhabdomys dilectus
GCAAAATTATTATTGGGCTAACCAGCAACTATCTGATTGTATTTAGGGATTGGCTCACAGGAAGCCTGCTGGGGTAAATGTAGTCAGAAACTGATAACTGAGGAACACACAGGCTCCTACTGTTATTATGCTAAGTAGACATGCTAATGTCAAACAAATATTTAAAATCACATGTCTTTATGTCTCCAATATTGCAACATTCAGAACTGACCACAATCATTACTTTGTGAGATGAAGATGGATATCACACTGATCAATCTGCAGAAAAATAAATGCCTGTGCAAAGACCTGTCACAATTGGAGTCTATGTATTATCCTCCTCAAGAAAGAGTCAGGTAACTCCATGGAAATGGATGGAAATACTGTAAGAGCTATATATTAGGTAGGATCAGAAGAAACCTGTATCTGCTATCTATGCCAGGACCATTGCACACATGAAGTCAAAACAGCTGGTTTGCCTGCATAAAAGCTGTACAAGTTCAGGCTACTCAACTATTTTAGCATGAGGCACAGAGGTTCCTGAGATTCCCCTGCCCATAACTGAGGATCTATTCACAGTTCATGGTATCTATGAAGTGAAAGTCAGATTTCCTTAGGGTTGTAGGTCCTAGTATGTCAACCAAGCTCCGGTGGATGAACTCATATACTTTTGTGTATATAGAAATCAGAAGTTGGATGTGGTGGGCTATGAAACATAGAGGACATGAAGCTACAAGACCATGGGGATGAGGGTTGAATCTAGAGGACTTAAGAGTTGTGACAAGTAAGAGGTGAACCTGATCAAAGTGCATTTATGCATATACAGCATTCTCACAGAATTAATAAAAATTCTGCATTCAAAAATCCACCAATAATGAATCCGTCTATGAGGAATGAAATAAGTTTTCTTCACTGGAAGGACAACAGGAATATCAGCTACATTTCAGGTCAGTCCTCACACTCAGGAATAATTAACCAACACTTTTTTAATCTCTATGATTTTTGGTGATTATTTTCCCTTTTCCTTTTTCTTCTTATTTTTCTGCCTTTTTCGTAAGAAGGAGAATGAATATAAAGCTCAGTGTGTGTGGAGTAAGGGAAGGTCTGAGAGGAGTTTGTCAGTGTAAAAAATGTATTAAAACATTCTATAAGATATTGTCAATGTATTTTAGGTGTTTATAAATGTAATATAAGGAAATATAAATTTTACATATGTATTTGTAAAATGTGTTCTATAATTCAAAGTATTTTATAAAAATTTATTTCATACTTATCCAAATGCTTGTAAAAAAATCAAACAGAAATTAAATGTTGAATAATGCAGAATATGTAGCAATTTTTGCTCTAAAAATGTTAAATTTCAAGTTTTTCTTTTTTACCACTTCCTGCTCCAGGAATGACAACTCTGAGATTAATTCTTTATTATTAAATGCCTAGGCCATATGCTTTCACTCGTTCCTTGGTTATTTCGTAACTTATTTAACCTTTTTAAGCAATTCTCTTTTTTTACATTCAATTTTTATTGAATATTTCATTTATTTAAATTTCAGATGTTATCCCCTTTTCCGATTTCCCTCCAAGGAAACCCATTATCCTGTCTCCACTCCTGATGCTTCTATGAGAGTATGCCCCCATCCACTCACCCCTTTTAGCCCCCAAATTCACCCACAACGAGGCATCCATCATTCACCGGACCAAAAACCTCCTCTCCTGTCAATGCCTGAGAAGACCATCCTCCACTACATATAGAATTGGAGCCCAGAGTTCCTCCAAGCATGTTCCCAGGCTGGTGTTTTAGACCCTGGGAGATCTTGTTGGTTGGTATTGCTGCTCTTCCAAAGAGTTCCCAAGTTCTTGCAGCCCCTTCAGTCTTCTTTCTATCTCTTTCATTTGGGACCCCATGATCAGTTCAATGGTTAGCTGCAAGCACCACTCTGGAAGAGCCTCTCAAGAGATATCAGGCTCCTGTCAGTATGCACTTTCTGGCATCCACAACCATACCTGAATATGGTGATGGCACAGGGGCTAGATCCCCAGGTCTAGACTAATTCTATTCCAATCTCTGCTCTACATTTTGTCTCCTTACTTGTTCCCATGAGTATTTTGTTACTCCTTCTAAGAAGGACCAAAGCCCCCACACATTGGTCTTCTTTATTCTTGAGCTTCATGTGGTCTGTGTGTTGTATCTTAGGTATTATGAGCTTTTGAGCTAATATCCACTTATTAGTGAGTTTATACCATGTGTGTTTTTTTGTGATTAGTTAACTCACTCATGATGATATTTTCTAATTCCATCAATTTGCTTAAGAATTTCATGAATTCATTGTTTATAATAGCTGAGTGATACTCCATTGTGTAAATGGACCACGTTTTCTGTACCCATTCCTCTGTTGAAGGACATCTGGGTTCTTTCCTGCTTTAGGCTACTATAAATAAAACTATAAATAAGACTACAATGAACATAGTGGAGCATGTGTCCTTGTTTTATATTTAAAGCATCTTCTGAGTATATGCTCAGGAGTGGTAAAGCTAGATCCTCAGGTAATACTATGTCCAATTTTCTGAGGAACCACTAGACTGATTTCCAGAATGGTTCTACCAGCTTGCAATTCCACCAACAATGGAGGAGTCTTCCTCTTTCTCTAGATCCTCAACCGTGGGGAGCAGACAGAAGGCAGCTATCATCCTTGCAGTCATCTTGAGCCATATACTCTGACAAGAGACTTGTTTTCAACAGCCTACAACAGCTGAGCACACTCTGATAGCATCTTGTTTCATTTACCCAGCATTTTCCCTTTGGTGTTTGTGACTTAAATGCGTGACTTAAGAAGTGAGACTTATAAAAGGCAAGAGGCAGACAGAAGAGGAGATTGGAAACTTAGAACTTGGAGGCACTAGAAACTAGGAACTAGGGACTTGGAACTGGGGACTTGAGGTTTGGTACTAGGAACTCGGAGCTTGGAACTTGGGACAGGGAACTAGGGACTTGGAGAGAAGAAGAGAGACTGGAGAATAAATGAGACTGAATCACACTCTGTCTGGTCTCCATTCTTCAAGTCCGTCTCTGATTGGAGTAGCTTGGGGCAGTGCAGGCTCTAACAGGTTATCTCCCAATGCTTTTGGCAGAGCGGGTTCCAACACTGATAGAACAGTCTCCAACACGCATTAGCATCTACTGTCACCTGAGTTTTTGATTTTAGTCATTCTGACTGGTATGAGGTGGAATCTCAGGGATGTTTTAATTTGCATTTCCCTGATGACTAAGCATATTGAAAATTTCTTTAGGTGCTTCTCAGCCATTCAAGTTTCCTCAGTTGAGCATTCTTTGTTTAATCTGTACCCCGATTTTAATAGGGTTATTTGGTTGTCTGGAGACTAATATTTGGGTTCTTTATATATACTGGATATAAGGATTGGTAAAAAGCTTTTCCCAATCTGTTGGTTGCCATATTGTCCTATTGACAGTGTCCTTTGCCTTACAGATCTTTGTAATTTTATGAGGCCCCATTTTTTAATTCTTGATCTTAGAGCATAAACCATTGTTGTTCTGTTCAGAAACTTTCCCCTGTGGCCCTTTATTTGAGAGTCTTCCTCAACTTCTATTAGTTTCAGTTTTTCTTCTTTTATGTGAAGATCATTTATCTCCTTGGACTTGAGCTTTGTACAAGAAAATGAGAATGGATTGATATGCATTCTTCTACATGCTGACCTCAATTTTAATGAACACCATTTGTTGAAAGTGCTATTCTGTTTTTATTGGACAGTTTTAGCTCCTTTGTCAAAGATCAAGTGACCAAGGTGTGCGGTTTCATTTATGGGTCTTCAATTCTATTCCATTGATCTACATGCCTGTCATTGTACTAATACCATGTGGCTTTTATCACTTTTGCTCTGTAGTACAGCTTGGGAGGAGAGTTGGGAGTGGGCAAGTAGGTGAAGTTACATCCTCATAGAACCAGGAGGAGGAGGGATGGGATAGAGGGTTTCAGGGTGAGGGGTAAATGGGGAAAGAGGACCACATCTGAAATGTAAACAAAATATCCAATAAAAAAATAAATGGGGAAAAAAAGAAACAGTTTTTAGGACACAACAGGTCACTTGTATGTCCAAACTCATAGTGGTTGTAACAACACGAGTAAATACTGCATAATAAAAAGACAGACAAATTTCCAGCATGGAAGAAGATGTTCAGGAAATACTACTCCTAGTTAAAGAGATATTAAAAACTGAGGGTTACAGCAGAAAGGAAGTAAGCTTTATTTAAGTAGGAAATCCCTGAGAAACCATTCATACTCTAGTAGATACTGCATAAATAAGACCCATTGTGGCAGAACTAAGTAACTCAGTGGGTTTTAAAATAGAACATGTAAAATTGTGAGTAAATATTGGTAGGGAATTAGGAAAACAGTAGTAAGGGGATAAATGTATGTGTACTTTATTAAAATACATTATATGTATGTATAAAATTCTTTAAACATGAAAACGTCTTAGCAATAAATGCTGTCTGAGTTTTAAAAAAGTATTATGTTGACTTGTGTTGGATGAAGTCAGGGAACCCTGGAAACCAATGAAACAGCAAGAATTCTCAGTAACTATCAGTAATCATTACTAAAAATTTCTTCCTGCACCATATGACTCCCAGAGTTTAAGGATTATGAAATTTCAGTGACTCAAAAGACTTTGCTCTTTGGAGAGACAAGAAACTCTTGAGTGGTCTTGTTAATTCATAAATTAAAAGGGCTTCTTAAGTGATCTTTTCTCCTAATGCCTAATACCTAATTCTCTGTTCCAAATTGTACTGTGTCAAGTAATCTGTTGTCTGGTTCTCTGATCTCTCTTCTGCCTGCCTCTTGCTTTTTATATGTCTCACTTCTAAGCCATGCCTCTAAGTCATGCCCTTAAGTCATGCCCTTAGGCCTTGTCTCTAACTCTAATCTCTAAGTCACACCTTTAAGTCTCACACACCCAAGGGAAGATCCTGGGTATCTAAAACAAGATGTTATCAGAGTGTACTCAGCTATTGTAGGCTAATGTAATCAAGTCTCTTGTCAGGGTATATGGCTCAAGATGGCTGCAAGGGTGATAGCCACCATCTGTTGGCTCCCCACAGGTCCCCCTTTTAAAACATTTTTCCAAAGGGAAGGCTGGGAAAACTTACTGAAATCGTGCATGTCTTAGGTTGGAACAAATAATACCAGCCTCCCTTTCCCATCTTTGGATAACTCAACAGACATTGGTTGAGCTCCTGTCATAGGATGGTGAGGCTTCCCTTTTTTAGGGGCAAGTGTCTTGAAGTGTTCTCTTACCCGTCTTTGACTATCCTTCTTAGCACATAAGTTAGGGGATATACCTTGTTAGTCTTGATGAGAAAGGCTTTACAATCCCCTAATTTCAGCCTGTAATAATGGACCTGTGTAGGTTTCATTTGAATAGCATCTATCTGTTGTCGTACAAAAGCCAACAGTTTGTTGAATTGACAAGAAACTTAACAATGCCTGAAATGTTAGTATGACAGCAACACTCTCTTTTAAGAGCAACAAATAACTCCCTCTGTCTGAGGAGTATAAGTATAAGCCTCTTCTATTCTGTTTATAAATGTGTTATAGCAGAATCTAAATCTATAGAAATACAGAACTGATCATAGCTTTGATCTTAACAAAACAAGTAAGGAAAACACTTATCCTGCTCTAGTCAATCTCAAACCCCAACAACAACTATAGTAATTGTGGTAGTGGGTTTTCTCCTGGGTTTAAAAAATGTTCTTCACTAAATCATAAGTTGGGGAACTAAGAGTACAATAGAGCCACCCTGGAGGTATGGGTGGTAATGTGTCCTTTCATAATGAGGACTTCTCAAGTCAGGTTTACTGGTTGATCAGTTACAGTTTGAAGGCAATTGAGAAGCATCTTCATGTTTCCTGCAAAGGAAAAAATATGCTTCTCGGGGGTTTACTCCTCCCTGGATTTGTTATTATTGTCTATTTTAATCATTCTCTCTGGAAACCAGCATGCAGCATCTGCAGTTTGAGAATATATGCAGACAGAACCTCTTCCCCAGATAAGCACTGGATCTGGCCCATTCCAGGTTCCAGTTAATGGGTCTTTCCAGAAGACTGTTGCAAAATTATTTTTGGTATCTGGATGCCAGAATCTATCTGCAGCAGATTTTCCTTCAGAATCCAAAGTTTAAAATTTTTAAAATAAAGAGAGTGTCGTGAAAAATATTTCTGGGGGATTCCTTGGTTTCCCCTTTTTTAATTTTTTCAAATTGATATTTAATGGTTTGATGTGCCCTTTCTACCATTCTTTGGCCATGTGGATTATATGGAATACCCATTTTATGTAGTGTTCCCAATTTTTCACAATATTGGTGGAAATTGGAGCTTGTATAACCTGGGCCATTGTCAGTCTTTATCTGTTTAGGCACAGCCAATAGAGCAGTTGTAGCAAGCGTACAAGTGATCACATGATTGCTTGTTTCTCCAGATTGTAATGTCGCATAAATAGAGACATTGTATGTATCTACACATACATGTATATATTTTTGCCTGCCAAATTCATTATAATGAGAAACATCCATTTGCCAGGTACTGTTTGATAGCAGTCTTTTTGGATATATGCCCAAATGAGGAACTGGTAAACGTGTAACACATGATTGACATTGTTTAACAACTTGTCTAGCTTGTTCTCTGGTAATTTTAAACATCATTTTTAGAGTTTTAGAATTAAGGTCATGTAACTCATGAGCCTTTATGGCCTGATCCAAGTTAGATAATCCCTTCTTCACTTTTTCTTAATCCTTTCCCTGGGGGAATATCCAGAGTTTATCATTTGAGCCGTGATTACTTCATTAGGGCTTCACATAATCAATCCCAACTGGGATAACAGATCTCAGCCCCAGAGAATAATGGGGAGGTCTGGGATGACACAGGTTTGTATATTTCCTGTATTACCTTCTTTATCTTTCCACATCAGCACCTTAGAGCTTTGTTGTGCATTTTGACTTTGGCCAATACCCCTTAGATTGGTTAAGGTTGGGCTCAGAGGCCAGGTAGTAGACCAATCACTTTGTTTTAGGATAGTCACATCAACTCCTGTGTCAACCAAGCCTTGGAATGTCTTTCCATCCAGCCATAGTGTCATCATAGGTTTTTGTTTAACTATAGGCTGTCCCCAATATGCATCAAAAAAACCAAAGCCTTGATCCCCTCTTTTAAGATTCTTATAATTGTGATTAGTGGTGTACAATGGAAGTAACAATAGTTGAGCTATCCTTCTTCCTGTAAAAATGGTGACTATATTCTGAATTGCCTGTGCCATTACCTTAATCTCACCTTTATAATCATTATCTGTAACTCCAGGAAAAATTTGTAGTCCCTGCATAGTAGCACTGCTTCTTCCCACTATCAGGCCAAACACATTTGGATAGAGTGGTCCAAATACTCCAATGGGTAAGGCCTGAGGTCCTATTTCTGGGGTTAATACTGTGTGGGTGGCAGAAGTGAGGTCTAGTCCTGCACTTCCTGGTGTTGCTCGACTAAGTTCTGAAAGGGATTGTTGTTTGTTGGCACAGATCTGACTGCTCCATAAGCCTGTTTTGGCTTGCCTTGGTTCGGGGCCTGGAGCTGACCCCTGTTCCCATTTCCCCGATTATGGAAAAAGATGTTTCCTTGTGCATCTCTTCTGGACCTACATTCACTAGCCTGATGCCTTCCATGTTTGCAAAGTGGGCAGATCCCAGGCTGTTTCCTAGGCTGTCTCTGGGTTAACTCATTTTCTTCCTCACAATCTTTTGCAAAGTGTCTAGGCTTGCCACATTTAATACAGGCCTTTTGGTTTCTACTTGCCAAAAAATCTCTTACTGATTGTGCTTGCATAGCAGCCGCCATAGCTAAGCCCTGTTGGTAGGAGGGACCTATATCAGAACAGAGTCTGATATACCCTGTAAGGTCTGTCTTTTTGCTGTAGGAGCTAATGTCCACTTGGCAGGGAGGATTGGCATTTTCATATGCAAGTTGTTTTACATAATCTACTCCAGCCACTGCATTACCAAAAATCCTCCCTGTTGTTGTCATTAATTGATGAACAAAATCAGAAAATCATTCATCAGGTCCTTGTCTGACTGTTGGTAAGGGTGCGCCAGGGTCTCCCTTTTCTGGGAGTTTGCACCAAGCCTTCATTGCTGCATTTTGAATTTGAGCATATAAGCCTGGGTCATATTGCATCTGGTTATCACCAGAAACAAATTGCCCTTCTCCTACTAAAGCATCAAAGGACCAACCATTGCCTGCCTAAATGTTTCTCCTAGCTGTTTCTTTACAATTCTCCTGATACTCTGATTTTCAAATAAGATAGTCTCCACCACTAAGAACTGCTCTCACTAACCTATTTCAATCACTAGGAGTCAACCACTCCTCTGTAGTAGACTCTAAAATTGCAAGAGTAAAGGGAGCAGTGGCACTATATTGTGGTACTGCATTTTTTAATTTCATAATAATTTCAAAATTACATCCTGTGTGATGTCTCCAAGCAACTCCTTGATTGTCTTTGGTCTCTGATACAGGGAAACCCTCAGCTTTCTGGATGCAAAGTGGGATCATCTAGATGATCTGTAGCTAATCTTAAGCTAGATGATAGAGACTGCCTTTGGACTCCTGGTTGAGGAATGCAAGGAGCTGAGGGATTTTTGCAGTTTACCTCTCAAGACATCTTCCCTGTCCTCAATTTTTGTAGCTGATTAATTAAGTCCTGATACTCTTTTTCTAACTCTATTTGTTGTTTAAGAACAGATATTTTTCCTGTAACTCCCTTATGGGATCTATAACCACCATCTCCATTGCAGTAGCATTTGGAGGTGGAGGCACACTGGGAGAGGGGCTTTGGGAAGAGGGCCATTCAGCAACACAATGTTTGGCTGTTTCTTCCTCTAGGTTAGCACAATCTGGCTCTGACAAATCGACATCTGTTGGGAGCTGACTTTTAACAGGAAGTGGCTAGAAAGCAGGTATCCATGCCTGTAAGGCACACGTGTTAGCCACGCCTCCAAGGCTTATGTCACATCCATGCGTCTACAAGGTGCATGGCAAAAGTGTATAAATACCCCAGGTTTACCTTCAATAAAGGAGACTGGATCAGAACCTCTGTCTTGTCTCCATTCCTAGCTTCTCTTCCCCTTATCTCTCTCCCTCTAGACCCTGACCTGAAGACCAGAGCAAGCCGCAACATTTTTTGTTAAGTCTTTTATCTCAAGCCAAGTAGAGCTGAGCTGGTTGCAACATTTTTGGTGCTTAACAAGAGGCAGAGGGAACAGAGACCCAGAGAGGTGACATAGGATGTGGAGTGGTTGGAGCCGTTGGTGGAAGGACAAGAAGAAGGAGGGGAATGTGGCTTAGAAAACCACAGGTTGTAAGGGATCTCATAGCTGGGGAATAGAGTAGTTCACTTAGGACTTAACTAACCTGAGATAAAAGTTCATTGCACCCTAATCTCTGAATAGGGCCCGGCAGCCTTCTAGGCTGCACCACCAGCGTATATTGAAAGCTGAGTGGGTCTGAGGGCCTACAAAGAAGTTACAAAGTTTCAGTGGCCTGTAAAAACTGCAAGGAGGGAACTCAACTGCCTGTGAGGTCGTTTTTTCAGACAGAAACAGTGAACTGAGAGCTCCGGACCAAGTAAACTTTTGATACTTAAAGATGACCAAAACAATGGATATCTTTTGGGCTTTATATGATGATATTTCAAATGGTATGGCAGAAATCAACTTAGGGAACATAGACACCTTATCATTTATCAGTATTGCAATATTTATTCTCTTGGTTTACTATGTTTTCTCAGAATACAGGGCCCTAGATAAAAAATTCCTTGCCTTGGAAAAGAGATTACAAGTAACACTAGAACTAAAGGTAAAGGTTTTGTTGGTCAAAATAAGCAACAGCAAGGAGATACAGATAAAATTTGGAAACAAAGTCTAGAAGATAATTTACTAAAGTTAGCAAATCAAAATAGGGCAGATGCTGCAATATTACAATTACAACATAAAGAGAAGCTTATGACTTGGCAACAACTTCCTCTTAGAGGAAGAGGCAGTTAAATATTATGACTCTGAAAGGCCCTCTCCCAGTGCACCTCCACTTCCAGAGGCTCCCATTGTAGAGACAGTGGTTATAGATCCCAGAAAGGAGTTACAGGATAAAATTTCTATTCTTAAACAACTAATAGAGTTGGAAAAAGAGTATCAGGACTTAATTAATCAGCTACAAAAATTAAGGACAAGGATGAAGTCTCAAGAGGCCAACTGCAAAATACCCCTGGATGAAAATCCTCAACTCAGTGTCCAAAAGCAGTCCCTATCCTCTAGTTTTAGTTCAGCTACAGATCAGACAGAGAAGGGAGACGCTGAGGCTTTCCCTGTATCAGAGACCAGAGGCGCTCAAGAGGTTGCTTGAAGACAGCACACAGGATTTAATTTTCAAATTATTAAAGAATTAAAAAATGCCGCATCTCAATACGGTGCCACTGCTCCCTTTACTCTTGCAATTTTAGAATCTGTGGCAGATTCAGTTGCTGACTCCTAGTGAGTTCAGCAAGAGAGAGAGGACAGACAGGAAGAATGGAGATCAAACAGAGTGTGATTCAATCCCATTTATTCTTCAGTCTCTCTTCGAAGTCCAAGTCCCAATTCTTGAGTTCCTAGTCCCTAGTTCCTAGTCCCTAGTGCCTCCAAGTTCCAAGTTACTTCTTCCAAGTGCCTAATTCCTACTGCCTAATAACTAACTCCAAGTTGTACTGTCTAATTCCATTTCTAAGCCATGCCTCTAAGTCATGCCCTTAAGTCATGCTCTTAGGCCTTGTCTCTAACTCTAATCTCTAAGTCACGCCCTTAAGTCTCAGCTCTAAATCACACTTTTAAGTCTCACAGACCCAAGGGAAGATCCTGGGTATCTAAAACAAGATGTTATCAGAGTGTGCTCAGCTGTTGTAGGCTAATGTAATCAAGTCTCTTGTCAGGGTATATGGCTCAAAATGGCTGCAAGGGTCATAGCCGCCTTCTGTAAGCTCCCCCACATAAAAGTGTTCCTCATATTGTTCCAGTCCTGCCACACAGTTTCTGTGTGAATAGATGTCATATAGAATATTACTATAATGTAAGTCCCCTACAGAGGGTGCCTGTGAGTAACAGCAGGCTAATTAAGTTCTTCAGTGAATATGCTGAAGAATTGTGGTAATAAGACAATGTGATAATTCACCTTATCTTACATGCTGGGTAGACTAACTTCACAAGTTTATTATTGTAGGTGAACTCAATGTGTGTGTGTGTGTGTGTGTGTGTGTGTGTGTGTGTGTGTGTGAATTACAGTAAACATTATAATGAATCTCTAAGAAGCACAGAACCCCATGAAGGTACAGAATGTGAAATTGTTTTTGAAGTAAAACATGCAATACTTTATTTATGAGTTATAGTGGCAGTAACTAAGTGAGAATTGAATGCCCATTAGGACACGGAATGCTTTGTAAATTCCCTCTTGAATTTAGGAAGGTGACACTGAAGGAAAGATACAGTAAAAGTATCAAGCAATGATAGCTAAAACCAAATGTGTCTCGAGTTATCTGCTCTGGGATTATGAGGCTACTTCACAGTAGCTGATTAAAATTTGCCTAATGCTTTAGGAGAGGAATGGTTTTGGCAGCTGCATGTAGTTTGTATGATTGTGGAATGTTTGAAATTCTGAAAACTTTTCAGAGGCTATATAAATACCAAGGCCATGATAGGTGGTGTTGGCAGCTCTTCTTTATTCAGAAGTATTGCTTGCAGGTTGTTGGTAGTCATGGTCAAACAGGAAGTAAGATTCAAGAATCTCTCTCTCTCTGTTCTGTGCTTTGGATCCTAGAAAACTAACTATCCACAAGATAGATATGATGGGAATTCAGAGTAGCTTGACCAAGTGCGGTGGGTAACAAGAACTAGAAATGGATTAGATAGAGTTTGAGAAGAGTTCAGGTCAACGCACTTGTGTACCCTGGATACCAGAGACAAATTGAATAGGGTCTGATTCTTAAGAGAACAGAGAAATGTTCCCCCTGACCATTTTTTAAACCTGTCATGGGAACTGAACACTAGACTAGTTCTTTCTATAGATTCTTAGTTATGACTCCCCCTAATCTCCCCTGGGCTGTGGCTATTCCCTATAAAAAGCTCTTCCTCTTTCCAGAGGGGGTCGTACTTCATTGCTTGCCTCTGTGTAGGACAGCCTGGAAGTATGACCTCAATGCGTTGATTTGAAATATACCTTTGCTCTTGCATCAAGTTCGGTGTCCTTGCAGTTATTGGGGTTGCCTTGAATTTCCGAGAGCAGGGAGGGAGTTCAGGCCTTACAAACCTATAATCAAGCCCAATTAAATGTCCTTATAATCGTTTTTTTGTTGTTGTTGTTTGGTTTTGTTTTTGTTTTTGTGGTTTTTTTTGGTTTTTTGTTTTGTTTTGTTTTGTTTTGTTTTGTTGGTTTTTTGGGGGGTCACGGTGTCTGTTCACCCAGTAAAACCCAAACTAAGACAGATGTTGGGACCAGGGACTGAGAATTTCTGTTGTAGGCCACAACATGCTTTTGTTTGAAAGAATGTAGATTTAGGGACTTTAGATTTTGAAAGCAGTGGAATGCTTTAAATGAGACTTAATGGGCTCTCTTAGTAGGAATATGGAACACTTTGTTACTGAAAATGATTTGAATAGTGTGGACCTGGCCTAGAATGTTTCAGTGGAAAAGTTTAATATGTGACCTAGAGATTATTTTTCTTTTAGATTGGTGAAGATTGTGGCTCCTGTTTGCCCTTGTTTGAAGAGTCTGCTTGAGGCTAAGGTGACAAAACAAATATTTAAAAACAACAACAACATAAAAAGGAATTTAATCAATATTATTTCTTTTAACATTCAAAATATAAGAAGCAAATTAAAGAGAAGCATTGAAAATTTAAAATAAAGACTTTTCCTTTTGACAAAAACAAAACAAAACAGACAAAACAAACAACACCAACAAAAACAAAGGAAGTTTCAGAAAAGTGCCTCATAGACTTAGTTATCTGCTTAAGTCTCAGAAAGAGCATTTTAATCAAGCATAGTAAACTGAGAAAGGAAAACTATAAAATGTATGGTTTGAGTATTAAAAGGGCATCGGGAAGTGAAATGGAGCTAAATCATGTCTTCAAGGATATTAAATTGAATTAAATTAAGGGAGTTGTGACCTTTGGGCAAGATCCCACCCAGCTAAATTTAGATCTAGGCCTGGTAGTACAAACCTTTAATCCCAGGAGACAAAACCAAACAAATCTCTGATCTCAAGGCCAGCCTCCAGCAGAGCAAATTCTAGATGAAGATAAACTTAAACCCAGGTTTGGTGGACTACACCTTTAATCCAAGTGTTTAGGAGACCGGTATGCAGATCTCTTGAAGTAAGTCTATGGAGCAAGTTCCAGGACAGCCAAGATTACTCAGTGAAGAAATTGGAAAACAGAAAGCTGGTGATAATATAATAGTACAAGGGGCTATTATATTATGTTCAAACTCCAGTAAGCAGCAGAAATTGACAGCTTTGTCCACATGGCTCTGCCTTTAGAGTCCAGACTAGAAGGGACAACTGGGACAATTAATGCTGGTTATCTGGTGCTAAGAAATTAACAGTGATTAAGAAGAGACCAGCATCACTTGGTGAAGTCTTCTGGGAAGTGTTTTCTGAGAGCACAAAGAAGCTGAGTTCCAGAAATAGTCAAGGTTGTACTTCCTGCTACAGCTGTAGTTGATAATGTGCAAGCATTACCCAGGGGGTACTGGTTTTGAAGACATGAAGGCATCATGAAGATCAGCTGAGGCTCGACACTGTGAGAGTCCATGGAAGACCTTTTGTGAAGGCGTAGCTTAAGTTGCAGTTGACAACTCAGGACTGAAGATGTTAAGCAAAGTATTTGAGGCTTGGCACCATGAAGAGAGTCTATGAGAGGCTATTGATGAAGCCTCATTGTAACAGAAGAGCCCAGTACATTGGAGATGCCAGTACCATGGAATTATCACCAAGAACAGAAGCAGCAACAGAGTAGATCAATCTGAGCTTAGAGTGCTACAGAGGGCAGAGCTGAAGAAGTGATGCCAGCCCTTTGGAGAAGCCCAGAACATCATGTGTGGATCCCAGAACTTGAAACAAGAAGCTGTAACATTGAAGTTGTCTTGGAGACTCAAAGGTGTTCAAGACGCTAGAGTTGTGGGCTCTCTGCTGAGGAAAGTTGTTAACAGGGCGTGGAACCAGCCAAAGAGAAAGGTTGTTGCAGTCATCAAAGATGAAAAAGGAGTTGGAGATATGAAGACCACTTTGATATCAGAACTGCAGTTGTAGAGTTTGGAGTTTGCCTAGCTAGTTTCCTGTCTTGCTTTGGGGATTACAGTTAAGTGATTGGATGAATCTCGGAAGAGACTTTGAACTTTGGACTTTCAACATGATTGAGACTGCTATAGACTATGGGGCCTTTAAGTTAAACTAAATATATTTTGTATTATACTATGTTTAGGTATGGCCACCACTGGCTCATGTGTTTGAATAAGTCTATGGCAAGCAAAGGAACGGAATGTGATTACTTGTGTATGTTTGGCCCAAGGAATGGCACTTTTAGAAGATGTAGCCCTGTTCAGTAGGTGAGGTCTTGTTGGAGTAGGTATGTCACTGTGAGTGTGGCTTTAAACTGTTTGCCTGAAAGTCAGAATTCTGCTAGCATCTTTCAAATGAAGATGTAGAACTCACAGCTCCTCCTGTACCATGCCTTCTTAGATGTTGTCAAATTCCTACCTTGATGATAATGAACTGAATTTCTGACCCTCTAACCTGGGTTAAGTGTCCTTAAAAAGAGTTACCTTGGGCATGATGTCTGTTCACAGTAGCAAAAAAGACAATGTTTCACTTTGTGTGGAGTAATATTGTTAGTAATTCGACTGTAGTTAACCGTAGTTATTCACTCTTCAAGGATAACATATTTCCAGAAATATTACAACCATCATGTCTGTCTTCTACTTGTAAAATGAAGTTCAGAGCTGGGACATCCTTCAGTCATGTCAGACCATAAATATATAACAATGCATTTTAGTAAAATCTTGACAGTCTTATTTGCACTTAGTATTTGCCTGTGATGTAAGATGTTATGTCAAAATGAAATTTTGTTTTCAAAAGATTTATATATTAATTATTTTGATTGTGCATGAATATATTGCTTTCACATATTTATTTGTGTGTGTTTGTGTGTGTGTGTGTGTGTGTGTGTGTGTGTGTGTGTGTGTGTGTGTCTGTGTGTGTGTGTCTGTGTACCAGGAAAATCTATTGCCAACTGGTGATAGGAAGGGTCTGTGAGTGCCCTGTAATTGGAGTAACAGGCAGGTACCATATGAGACCATGGAGCTAAAGTTAGGTCCTCTGCAACAGTAGCAAGTGTTCTGTACAATGCAATTTCTATAATTTCCTCAACTAAAAATTTTCTACAAACAAATTCAAACAGTAAATATCAAAAAAGTGAACAAAGTGCACAAAATGCACAACACAAACTGCACAGAAGTCTAGACTATGTTTGAGAATGTTTCTGATGGCTTTGCAAGCCCATGCTGTGACGACTGTATTTGGAACATATTAGTCATATTCAAAATCTTCCTGTCTCTACTCTGCCTCTAAATGGCTTTTGAAAATCCAGTCTCAATTTCCTCATGTGTTTCTATATTCTCATCTTGACAGTGAAAATACTCTTATTCTCTATGTCATATAATTACAAAAATTAAAGAAGGTGTCAAGCTAACAATATACCAATAACTTGTAATATGAAAACTATGGAAGATTTTGTAACTGATCTGACTACATTGTGGAGTTTTCAAAACAGGGAAGAAGGTATCTGTCATAACCTGCCTCATGAAGTTACTGAAAATCTGACTGATGTGAGAACTTTGGAAGCAAAGAAATTGGTGAGAAATTGTATTTTGGGTTTTCCAAGCTCTTGGGCTAATATCCAGTTATCAGCGAGTACATACCATGTATGTTCTTTTGTGACTGGGTTACCTCACTCAGGATGATTTTTTTCTAGTTTCATCTGTTTCTCTGTGGATTTCATGAAGTCATGTACCACATTTTCTATATCCATTAGAAAGTCTTCAAATTTGTTCTTAAGTTCTGTTTTGGCCCAGTAGTTATTGAGTAGACAATTGTTCAATTTATAAGTTTTCTATTGTTTTTGTTGTTATCTATGCCCAGCTTTAATCTGTCTGATATGATGTGATTTTCTTATGTCTGTTGAGACTTGCCTTGAGTATCAGTATCTGGTCAGTTTTGGAGAAGATTCTATAATGTGATGAATCGAAGGGAATGTTGTTCTGTATTTTGATGAAATGTTCTGTAAACACCTGTTCATTCCATGTGATTTGTAACATTTGAGAGCTCTGGTATTTTTTGTATGTTGGTTTGTTTAATTTTTTCTGGATGTCCACTGGTGATAGTAACTTACTATCAGTATGTGAGGGTCAGGGTTAGGGTGATTTTAGCTAAGAGAGTGTTTATTTAAAAAAAAAGTTGTGTCCTTGGTTTGGGATATAGATACAAAAAAGTGAAATATCATCTTGGTTAACTTTTTCTTTGATGAGTAAGAACTTTCATTTCCTATTTTTTTTTATTAGTTTTGGCTTAAAGGCTATTTTGATAAACATTATGATAGCTACACCAGCTTCCTTTTCGGGTCCGTTTGCTAGGAAAATATTTTTCTTATCTTTTACCCTTAAGTAATGTCTTTCCTTGATGTTGAGGTATGTTTCTTGCATACAGCAGAAGGACTGACCCTGTTCTTTCATTCATTCTGTCACTTCTATTGTGGAATTGAAACCATTAATATTGTGAGATATTAATAATAAACGCTTATTGATTTCTATCATTTTTGTTGTTACTGGTGTTGATGGTGATAGTGTGTTTGAGGGTGGTGCCCTTCTCTTTTTGTTGATTTTTCTTTGTTTTTACTGTTATTTATTTCCTGAGTTTTCACGGCATAGTTAATTTCCATAGGTTGTAGTTTTTCTTATAGTAACTTCTATAGCAATGGATTTGTAAACAGATACTGTTTAGATTTGACTTTATCATCTGATGTGTTATTTTCTGTGTCTATGATGATTGAAAGTTTTGCAGGGTATACTTGTCTGGGCTGACATATGTGGTGTCTTTGAGTCTGTGGCACATCTGTTTAGTCCCTTGTGGCTATTTGAGTCACCATTGAAAAGGGTGTAATTCTAATAGGTCTGGTTTATACTTTACATTTCCTTTAAAGTTTTTAGTATTCTTTCTTTGTTCTGTATGTTTCATGATTGATTATGATGTAGCAAGGAAACTTCTTTCTGGTCCAATCTATTTGGTATCGTGCATGCTTCTTATAAGTTAATAGGCATCTGCTTCTTTAGGTGAGAAAATTTTCTTCTATGATTTTGTTGAAAATAATTTCTAGGCATTTGAGCTGGGATTCATCTCATTCCTCCATTCCTATTATTTGTCAGTTTGTTCTTTGCAGTGTCTGAGTTTTGCTGGACATTTTGGGTCAGAAATTTTTTTTAGACTTAACATCTTCTGCTATCTTATCATCTATAATAGCTATCTTATCATCAATGATGGAGACTTTGTCTTTTATCTCTTGTATTTTGTTAGTGAGGCTTGCCTGTGTAGCTTCTGTTCAATTTCCTTAATTTTTCATTTCCACAGTTTCCTAAGTTTGTGATTTGTTTTTATTGCTTCTATTTTCATATCTTGACAGTTTTGTTGACTTTCTTGAACTGGTTCCTCTACCCTTTTGGTTTTCTTGAAAGGATTTATTAGTTTCCTCAATAATTTGTTTGCGACTTTCTGGTTTTTGTTTGTTTGGGTTTTCTTTTTTTTTTTTTGTCTGTTTTGTTTTGTTTTAGGGATTTACTCATTTTCTCCTTTTGTTTGTTTGTTTTGTTTGTTTATTTCTCTGGAGTTTTTCCTTTTTTGTTTTTTTGCTTTTTTGGTTTATTTATTTATTTATTTATTTTCTGTGTAGCCCTGGCTGTTCTGGAACTCACTTTGTGGACCAGGCTGGCCTCAAACTCAGAAATCTGCCTGACTGTGCCTCCCAAGTGCAGGGAGTGGATTTTTTCCATTACATTTTTTTTATTTATTTATATTCCACAAGGTACCCCCTTCCTGGTCCTCCCTCCCTGAGTTCTTCACCCATTGAACCCTGACCTGAAAAGGTACTCTTCCACTGGCACATCCACTCCCACCTGAATCCTACTAACATCTCTCATTCCTGGGCATCAAATTTCCACAAGATTAAGCTTAGCCTCAAACATTGATATCAGACAAGGCAGTCCTTTGCTACATATGTAGCAGAGGCTATGAATCAGTCCATTTATGCTCTTTTGTTGGTGATTTAGACTCTTGTAGCTGCCAGGCATCCAGGTTAGTTGACATTGTTGTTCTTCCTATAAGGTTTCCAACTCCTTCAGCTCCTTCAGTCCTTTCTCTAATTCTTCCACAGAGGTCCTAAGTTCAGTCCAATGATTGGCTGCAAGTATCTGCATTTGTCTTAGTCAGATGCTGGTAGAGCTTCTCAGAGGACAGCCATGGTAGGCTCCTGTTTGCAAGCACAAAATGGTACCAATAATAGTGTGGGGTTTGGTACCTGCACAAGGGATGGATCTCAAGTTGTGCCCATCTTTGGATGGCCTTTTTTTTTTTCAGTCTCTGTTCCATGTTTGTCCTTGCATATCCTTTAGACAGGAACAACTCTGGATTAAGAATCTTGAAGATGGGTGGGTAGATGAATGCCTCATATGAAGGTCTTGTCTATCTATCGATGTTGTTTCTTCAGGGTCCATCTCCCCCATCTTGGGCATTTTGTATAAAGTTATGGCCATTGTGTTCTTGGAGCCTCTCAATTACTGGTGTCTTGGACTTTGTAGAGACTTTTCCTTTCCCCCACAGCACAGTGCTGTATATTCATTTTTCTAGACCTCTGGGGTTTTCTCTTGTCTCTTCCCATACCTGATCTGCCTCCCTTTTCCCTCTGCCTCCTTTCTGCCACACAGGTCTCACACTTTCTGCCTCTTTTGATTCTATGTGAGATTAAAGTATCCACAACTGGGACACTGCTGCTAAAGTTCATATGCTCTGTGAACTGTATTATGGGTATTCAGAACTATTTGGCTAATATCTACTTGTCAATGAGTACATACCATGTATGTATTTTGTAGTCTGGGTTAACTCACAAACAATGATATTTTCTAATTTTATCAATGGGCCTCCAAAATTTATGATGTATTTCTTTTTAATAATTGAGTAATATGCCATTGTGTAAACAAACCATATTTTCTTTATTCATTTTTTGGTTGCAGGATGTCTGTGCTGTTTCCACCTCCTTACTATTACAATTAAGGCTGCTACACCTTTTGTGTATATTGTGAGGGGTGGAATACCTGCATCTTCACGTAGAACTATTTCCAGTTCTCTGAAGAACCACTAGGTTGATTTCCAAAGTAGTTGTACAAGGTTGTAATCCCGCCAGCAATAGAGGATTGTTCCTTTTTCCACACAGCCTGTATGTGCTTTAGCCTGAATTTTTAATCTTATCCATTCTTGTTGGTATAAAGTGGAATCTAAGGGTCATTTTAATGTGCTCTTTCCTGATGACTAAGTATGTTGAACATTTCTATAAGTGCTTGTTGACCATATCAGATTCCTCTGTTGGGTATTTTCTGTTTAGCTCTGTACCACATTTTTATTAGGTTATTTGGTTTTCTTGAGTCTAATATCTTGAGTTCTTTGTATATTAGACCTCTATTGATTGTATTGTTAGTGAAGCTCTTTTTTCAATGATGGGTGGCTGTTTTGTCTTGACAATGTTCTTTGCCTTACAGAAATTTTCAGTTTATGTGGTCCCAGTTGTCAACTGTTGATCTGAGAGCCTGAGGCATTGGTGATCTCTCTGTTCATGAAAATTTCCCCTGTTTCAATGTGTTCAAAGCTATTTATACTTTCACCTCTATTAGATTCAGTGTCCCTGATTTAATGATAATGTCCTTGATTCACTTGGACTTGAGCGTTGTGCAAGGTGATAAATATGGATGGATGTGCACTCTTCTACAGGCAGACCATTTATTAGACCAGCACCTTTTGTTGAAGATGCTTCCTTTTTTTTTAGTGTATGATTTTGGCTTCTTTGTAAAAGATTAAGTGTCCCTAGGTATGTGGGTTTATTTCTGGATCTTCAATTCTATTCCATTGATCAACATTTTTGCCTCTTTACCAATACACTACGGTTTTGTATGTCGTTATTGGTTTGTAGTACAGCTTGAGGTCAAGAATAGTGATTCACCCCAAAGTTCTTCTTTTTTTGACATTTCATTTATTTCATTTCATTTCATTTCAAATGTTGTCCCCATTCCAGGTCTCTGCTCTGTAATCTCCCATTTTATTCCCCTTCCCTTTTGCCTAAGAAGGTGCTCCCCTACACACCTAACCACTCCTGGCTTGCCACTCTAGCATCCCTCTATACTAGGGCTTCAAGCCTCTACAAGACCAAGGGCCTCTCTTCCAATCAATGCTAGATGGAATAATCCTCTACTACATATGTAGCTGGAACCATGGACCCATCTTTATATACTATTTTGTTGATGGTTTATTCACTTGAAGCTCTTGGGGGTCTGGGAAGTTGCTATTGTTGTTCTTCCTATGGGGTTGCAATCCCCTTCAACTTCTTCAGTCCTTTCCTTAAGTCTTCCATTGAGCTCCTCAGGCTCAGTCTGATGGTTATCTGTGCATATCTGTGTCTGTTTTAACCAGTGCTGGCAGAACCTCTCAGAGGACAGCTATACCAGACTTCTGTCAGAAAGCACTTCTTGTCATCAGCAATAGCCTCTAGGTTTGGTGACTGCAGCTGGGATAAATCTCAAGGTGGGGATCTCTCTGTATGTCCTTCCTTCGATCTGTGGTTTATTGTATGTCCCTGGTTTCCATTAGACAGGAAGAATTTTGGGTTAAAATTTTTGAATTGGGTGGATGTTTTCTATTCCCTGAACTACTCAATGCCTGACCCTACTTCCTTTTGGGGGTGTATGTGAGATGGCACAGAATAAATGACAGACCCTGTGAGCAGTTGAGAAATGACACAGAAAGCTCATCTGAACACTGTTGTAAGCTTCTTTAATACTCTCCTCTTCCACTGGTACCCCATTAATCCCATGAAAGCTTCTCTACTATAGAGCAGTTACCAATTGTCTGGCATTGTCTGCTTGAGGAATCCTTAGTCTCTCAGGTAGTCCTCAATTAGTTTCTTATTAAGGAGATGATTTTTTGTCTTCACAGCCCTCAGCATTTATATAGGGGTGAGCATCATTTCCCCTACCAGATGGTGGCACTATCCCTCAACTGGGATCTGTGCCTATCTACTGGAAGTGGTCTCTACAGGTTCTATCTCCTTTTTGTTGCATAATCTGGCTAATGTTATTTCTGTTGGATCCTGGGAACCTCTAGCTTCTGTGGAATCTAGGATTTTCTATATCCCCCTCCTTTCCACCAACCCCCAATGCTACATTTTGTTTTTGATTTTCTGTTCCTCTTAACTTTTCTCCTTTCTCTGCCCCACTCCCTTTTCTCCTCCACATCCAATCTCCCTCCTCGGTTGCTTCTTCCCTCTGCTTCCCAGGATTATTTAGTTTCCTTTTCTAAGTAGGATTGAAATATCCACACTTTGGTCTTCCTTCTTCTTAAGCTTCATGTTGTTTATGTGTTGTATCCTGGGTATTCTGATCTCTTAGGGTAAAATCCACTTATCAGTTAGTATGTTCCCTGTGTGTTCTTTTGTGTTAGGGTTACCTCACTCAGGATAATTTCTAGCTCCATCTGTTTGCTTGTGAATTTCATGAAGTCAATGTTTTTAGTAGCTCAAAAGTATTTCACTGTGTAAATGTACCCAATTTTCTGTATCCAGTTTTCTATTGAGGGACATCTGGGTTATTTTCAGCTTCTGGTTAAAATAAATATGCCTGCTATGAACATAGTAGAGCATGTGTTCTTGTTATACTTGGAGCAACTTTTGAGTTTAGGCCCAGTAGAGGTATAGCTAGGTCTTTGGGTAGAACTATTTCCAGTTATCTGAGAAACTACCAGACTGTTTTCCAAAGTGGTTTTAACAGCTTCCAATCATATTAGCAATGGTGGAGAGTTCTTTCTCCACATGCTCGCCAGCATTTGCTATCATTGAGTCATTCTGATTGGTGTGAGGTAGAATCTAAGGGTAATTTTAATTTGTTTTCTCCTAATGACTAAGAATGTTGAACACTCCTTTTTAGTTTTCTATTGTTGGTTATTTTATTTATTTAAATTTCAAATGTTATTTCTTTCCCAGTTTTCCCTCCACAAACTTTCTATCCAATTCCCCCTCCCCACTGCTTTTATGAGGGAGATCCCCCACCTACCAACTTCTACCTCCCAACCGTAGCAATCCTCTACATTGGGGTATCAAGTGTCCACAGGACCAAGGGCCTCCTCTTCTGTTGATGCCAGATAAGGCAATCCTCTGCTATATTGAAAGCTGGAGTCATCTGTACCTCTTTGGTTAGTAATTTAGTCCCTGGGACCTCTGGGGTACTTGGTTGGTTGATATTATTATTCTTTGTATGAGGTTGCAATCCCCTTCAGCTCCTTCAGTCCTTCCCCCAAACCCCCCATTGTGTTACCCATGTTCTATCTGATGATTGATTGTGACCCTTAGTGCTTGTACTAGTCAGAATCTGGCAAAGCCTCTCAGGGGACAGCTATGCCAGGCTCCTGTCAGCAAGTGCTTCTTGGCACCACCAATAGTATCTGGGTTTGGTGTCTGCAGATGACATGTATTCCTAGGTGGGGCAGTTTCCAAATGGTCTTTCCTTCAGTGTCTGGTCCTATTGTTGTTCTTGCATTTTCTTTAGATAGAAACACGTTGGTGCATTTTTTACATGATTCTGAGCCACTCAAGATTCCTTAGTTGAGACTTCTTGGTTTTTCTCTGTATCCCAATTTTTAATAGGGTTATTTGGTTCTCTGGAGTCTAATTTCTCATACTTTTTGTATATTTTAGATATTAGCATTCTAGCTAAGGTAGGGTTGTTAAAGATCTTTTCCCAATTGATAGGCTGACATTTTGACCTATTGAGAGTGGCCTTTGCCTTACAGAATTTTTTCAATTTTTTCAATTTTTCAATTTGTCAATTGCTGATCTCTGAGCATGAGTCATTGGTAGTCTGTTCAGGAAGTTTTCCCCCATGCCAATTTTTTCAAACCTCTTTTTTTCCACTTTCTCTTCTATTAGATTCAGTGTATCTGGTTTTATGTGGAGGTTTTTAATCCACTTTTGTTTGAGCCTTGTTTTAGGAGATAAAAATGGATCAATTTGCATTCTTCTACATGCAGATCACCAGTTAGACCAACATCATTTGTTGAAGATGGTTTCAATTTCCCAATATATGGTTTTGGCTTCCTTGTCAAAGATCAATTGTCCTCAGGTATGTGGGCTTTTTCAGCATCTTATGAAATGATCATGTGATTTTTTTTCTCTTGAGTTAATTTATATTGTGGATAATATTGATGGATTTTTATAAAATGAACCTGTCCTGCATCCTTGTGATGCAACTTACTTGACTTATGTGAATGAACATTTTAATGTGTTTTTAGATTCACTTTGGGAAAATGATATTGAGCATGTTTGCAATCATATTCATAAACAAAACTGGTCTGAATTCCTTCTTCATTGTTGGGTCTTTGTGTGTTTTAGGTATCAAAATAACAGAAGAAACATAGAATGATTTAGGTACTTCTTCTGTTTCCATTTTGCAGAACTGTTTGGTAGAAATATTGTTATTAATGGTTCTTTGAAGATCTCATAAAACTCTTCATCAAAACTCTATGGCCCTGAGGTTGTTTGTTTGTTTGTTTGTTTGTTTTTCACTTGTAATGACTGCTTCGATTTCCTAAAGGATAATGGGAATGTTTAGGTAGCTTAATTAATCTTGATTTAACTTTGGTGTGTGGTATCTATCTAAAAAATCATCCAATTCATGTAGATTTTTCCATTGTTGTAGTGTATAGGATCTTGCAGTAATATCTGATGATTTTTTTAAATTTTCTCAGTTTCTGTTGTTATATCTACATTTTCATTTCTGATTTTGTTAATTTGGATACTGCCATTGTGCCCTTTAGTTAGTTTGGCTAAGGATTTGGCAGTCTTGTTGATTTTCTCTAAGAACCAGCTCTTGAGGTTTATATTCTTGTTGTTTTGCTTTTGGTTTTGTCTTATTTTGATTCTTTGTATTGTTCTCTTTGTTTATAATTGATTGATTTCAGCCCTGAGTTTGATTATTTCCTGTCTTCTACTCCTCTTAGGTGTATTTGATTCTTGTTAGTCTAGAATTTTCAGGTGTGCTGTCAAGTTGCAAGTGATGGATATCTCCAATTTCTTTATCGAGACACTTAGCGCTATGAATTTTCATCTTTGTGCTGCTTTCATTGTGTCCCATAGATTTGGCCAAGCTGTGTCTTCATTTTCTTTCTTTCTTTCTTTCTTTCTTTCTTTCTTTCTTTCTTTCTTATCTTTCTTTCTTTCTTTTTTTCATTTTTTATTGGTTGTTTTATTTATTTACATTTCAAATTTATCCCCCTTCTAGGTTTTCCCTCCAAATATCTCATATACCACCTGCCCTCCCCCATCCTTTTATGTGGGTGCTCAACCCCTCAACTCCTGCCTCATGGTCCTAGCATTCCTCTTCATTGGGTCAGCAAGCCTTCACAGGATTAAGGGCTTCCCCTCTGATTAATGCCAGATAAGGCCATCCTCTGTTACATATATAGCTGGAGCCATGGGTCCCTCCAGGTGTATTCTTTGGTTGGTGGTTTAGTCCCTGGGAGCTCTGGGATGTCTAGTTGGTTGATTTAGTCATTTTTCCTATGGTGTTCCAAACTCCTTCAGCTTGTTCAGTCCTTCCCCTAACTCCACTGTTTGAGGCCCTGTGCCCAGTCTGATGGTCGACTGAAAGCATCTCCATCTGTATAGGTAAAGCTCTGTCAGAGCCTTTCAGAAGTCATCTGTATCAGGTTCCTGCCAGCAAGCACTTCTTGGTATCAGCAATTGTGACTGGGTTTGGTGGCTGCATCTGAGATGGATCCCCAGGTGGGGCAGTCTCTGGATGGCCTTTCCTTCAGTCTCTGCTTCAATCTTTGTCTGTTACTTCTTTTAGGCAGGAACAATTCTGAGTTAAATTTTTGAGAAGGGTGGGTGGCCTGATCTGGGTATGGTCTCTACAGTTTCTCTCTTCTCTTTGTTGAGTATTTTAGCTAGTGTTATGCCCATTGGGTCCTTTTATATCCCAAATATTGCCTTTGCTCTTGATCTCACCTCCCAGATACACTTCCACCTTTTCTTTTCTTCTCCTCCTCCTCCTCATCCTCCTTCTCCTCCTTCTTTGTCTTCTTCTTCCCTTCCTCCTTCCCCTCCTCCTTCTTGTTCCTAATTTTTAGATGTCAAAAAGATAATGATGATTAGATTTGACTAAAATGCATACACATATATTGGTTGTTCTACAGGTTTTTTTTCTTTGTTAAGGACTAAGATGGTTTTCTTTGGAAGAAATTAGAGAAGCCTAAATTCAATGGGACATACAGACTTTACTATTCTTTTCATTAATCTGACTTCAAAGATTCTATAACTTCTTACATTAGAGTCAGTGATCCTCCAGGGATCAAGAAAACTTAGCCACTTTGTAAAACACATTGTACCTTAAGCGATATTCGTGAGAAACTTTTTGGTGTCTCTATTACAATTAGCAACTAGAAAAAGTTTCGACAATGATATTGTCCCCCTAAGCGAGCATTGTTATTGTGACTGCAGGTGAAATGAAAATTGTCATTCTAGAGGGAGATGAGGTCACAAAGTCAAAGTCCTTTATCTCAGGTTTGAGCTCTCTCTCTCTCTCTTCCACATTGGTGGTTATTATGATGTCATGATCTGTACACTGAGCCCAGCATGTTGCAGAGGTAAGAAGGCAGGTGAGTATTTTTCCTTTCAAAATGTATTGTAGAGCCAGCAATGAAAATAAGCATGTGAAAGTACTCTTGTCACATAATGGGATCCTGGGTTAGAAACACCTCCATGGAAGAGACAGACAAGGCACAAGAATAATTTAATAGCTAAGAGGTGAGTGACAATGACAGAAACATTTCTAATCTTGTACAAGCCCTTCTTTGTTCTTACTGTAATATGAGCCCCCCACTAAGGATGACTATGGGTAACAACAGTGTAATGCAGCCTGTCTGTGAATATGTTGAAGGACTGTGGCAAAACATCAATGTGATAATTCAACTTACCTTACATGATGTGTAGAATAACATTCCAGGTATTATTATTATAAGTGAACTTACACTAGTTTCACATTATAATAAATGTTAGAATGGAAATATAATAAGCATACAATCATGGGAAGGTACAATATGTGAATATGTTCTGGAGTAAAATGTATTTTTTGTAAATTTTTGTGTCTATGCACTTATGAGCTATACAGGCATTAAATGATTATATTGTATGACCCCTTAGACAATGACTTGTTTGAAAACCCTCTGTTGAACTTGGGAAGAGATCACTGAAAGGAAGTTGTAAAAGGACTATCACATCAATGACAGCAAATAGTTGAAGTTAGTCATATTCTAAAGTTAAGCATAACCTGATGTATGCTTTTCCTTAATGTTTCTTTTTCTTGCTACTAGAACACAGGCCCAAGGCTCTGTTCCTCAGCTGTTTGTTCCATGCTTAGCTCTTTATTTCAGTTTGGAAAATGTTTGTCTTTTCATATTTTTCAAGGTTTGTTTCTATATGTCAAATGTTTCTCCTCTATTTGAGTTCATTGTCAATTTTATCATAATAGGTTTATTAATATAAGATGTAGTTTGTATAGAACTTTAAATAAATATATTTAGTAACATAATTTGATCTAAATCTATTTTAGCACACTTTAGTATTAAATGTTGCCCTTTGCACATAATAATGGCATTAGTAATTCTATTATAATTGATACTAGAACCTTTACTCCTCAATGATAACAGAGAATGTTTTCTGGTGACCTAATAAACACCAAGCCTTGTTAGATGAACCTGGGATGGGACATCTTTCAGGTCAGATCATACTTTGAATATGGTTTATTATTGTTATTTCAAATGCTGTATTCACATTTGTCTTCTGCTTATAAAATCATGTTATGTCTAAATGGCAACTCATGTAAAAGATTAATTTATTATCTATTTTGATTTTACGTTCATGAATATTTTATCTGTATGTATATATAGGCACTATGAGAATGCAGTTCCTGAAGAGGACAGAAGATGAACAGAAATGCCCTCTAATGTAAATTACAGGCAATTGTGAGCCATCACATAGGTGTTGAAAACTAAACATAGGTCCTCTGCAACAGCAGCAAGTTTTCTTTATTACCAAGTGATGTCGCTTTTCTCTAATTGTGAAAACTTTCTACAGTCAACAGCACTCAGTAACATACCAACAATGTGAACAATAATGTAAGTAAAGATCATAATTTTCATAGAAGCCTGGAATGTGCTTGAGAATACCTGTATTGGTTTTGTGAGATAAGACTGAGTAAACTGCATTTGTACCACACTAGCCATTTTCAATAACTTCAAGCCTCCACTCTGCCAGTAAGAGCTTTTGGATTTACATAATCACTTACACTTTGTGTTTCTAGGTTGTACTCTTGACAGTAAAATTAGAGCTACTGTCCACATCCGTTGGTTATCAGCATCAAATAAGATGAATAACAGTACCTCATAACAAAGGTTGACAATTTATATATTTAATAATAATAAATACACCTGCTATTTTTTATAGCATTCAGGATATAAAAGGAGAGAGTACAGAAGAAGCAGAAGAAAACAACCATTAAGTCTAACATTTTAGCCATAGAAATGGAGCAATGCAATATTGAGTATTGACATGGGCATTTAAAATAAGCTCACTTAAGTGTACTGTGAAAATTAAGGAACACTATATCTGAACTGCCTGCTTTGAGGAGTCTTTGGAACATGAAAGGAATTTGTCTCACATAACATGGCTTATGAGATCACTGAAAATGGGTCTGATGTGGTTAGTGTGAAAACTTTCGAGGCAAAGAAATTCAGGAATTCAGATTAACACGTTGTCTGGAGAGGGAATTTACACATATGAGCCACTCTGTTTTAAACATGTTCTTCGCTTACTACTTCTTACCACGAATAAGGACATGTTGTTACTTCTTATGGGTATGCCAGTGAATGTGAGGGACTGAAAAATGAAGAAGATGGTCAGCCATGATTGAGAGAGCTGGACACACGAGAGACAGATTTCGATGTCTCATTCATTGAGTGGCATAGAATATTCATAGTTAGGACATAAATCAAATCAAGGGAACTACAGCACAAATATATGTTTTTTGGTTCTCTGTTCATTCATATTATTATCCAGCAAGAAAAACCATAAAATTTGAATGGTACAGGTTGATATACATCCAGTGAATATAAATCTTTTAAAAATATATTAACCATTAGACATTTAACTGTAAACAAAATAAAACAAAGGAAATATTTACCAGTGATGGTATTTTATTGTAGTTGATGTGAACACACTGTACTTTTGTGTGTAGAATCTCATGGCAATGAAGATATAGATTTCAAGATTGAGCACACTAATGTCACAGATCTGAGGACAGGAGTGGTGTCATACTGTGGTGGAAGCTGGTCATTTTTTCTTTCAATTAACATTACTTCTTACCTCACTATATTGAATGCAGGTATCTAAACCAATGCTTAATTTTCAAAAACACTGTACACATAGTAATTAGGTATTATCAGTTAAGGAGTCTGAAATGCCAAAGCAGTTTTTAGGATGTCAATAATTGTGAGTAAAGTTTTCGAGTCACATAGGTGTAGAAGGTCATGTCCACTGGAATCATCCCTCTGGAAATGTACATGGCCTCTCAGTAAGAACTACTTGAGGTAGGTGAAAGTTTAAAAAGTTTCCAAAGCATAGACATAATGAGTTGATGCACTCTGTAAATGTTATCCTTGTGTTTTACAAATGCTAATTTCTCCACTCTCAGATTTTGTTTCAATTTACACATGGCATTGAAAGCCTTATGTCAAGAATTTACTTTCTCAATTCTTACCAGTTATTCTTTACCCTATCAATACATGCTGATCATCCAATGTCTTGAGTAAAAGAGAGAATATAACTAAACATCTTCCGTCCAGAGGAATGAGATAGATAGAGATAGATAGAGATAGAAATGGAGGTGGAGGTGGAGGTGGAGGTGGAGGTGGAGGTGGAGGTGGAGATATTCAGTTTGAGCCACAAAAAAGAAGTAGGCCATATGAGCTCAGCTGAAGCAAAAAAGGTACCAAATGATAGTATTTGGGATATTTTGGGGGAAGAAACCAGATTAGGTTACAGGTGTAAATTAGATCAAATTACTCCACAGGTATTGTGGTAAAACTTTAAAAGAAATCTTGGTCTCTCCAGGTCTTTATTGTGAAACTAGCTAGGATAAAGAAATATAGCCACAGTATTAGTTTCCCACCCAAATTTATATAAAAATCAACATTTATACCAGGGACGTTGGATTTTAACTTATTCTATGTTAGATACCGTGTATTCTAAATAATCTCACATTCTATATGTATTTTCATCATATGGAGAACTTTAAAATATTCCCTAGGATCCTGGTGTGTTCTTAGTCCCACCACTTGGGAGGAAGAGGAAGATCTCTGTGAAATCGAGTTCAGCTTCATCTATATAGCAAATGACATGAAACACTGAGAGAACATGTATAAAACAAGCAAGCAAACAAAAACCTAAATAAGAACAATAACAAAAACAAAGCTTCCAATGATATTGTTTTTTCACATGTTCTTTCTCTGAAAGTGTATATCCTAAATGTTATCATATTTTTAATGTGTATCATGGCCAGATTGAGCATCAAACATATAAAGAACAGGTTTATGATACCGTTGTAAAAAAATAGTTAATTAAACTCTTACATAAGTAATCATAAGTGTTTACAAGTATTGGAGAATGTTTGTTGCTATCATGGTCTCAAACTACGGTTCCATAATTTTCACGTACATTCACCAGCTCCATTTATCTAGAAACACAGCTAAATCACTCACTCACACTCTCCTTTCTTCCTCTTTAACTCCATTTTTCTCTCCTTCATTATTTCTTTCCCTACCTCTCTTCTTGCTTCCCTTCTTTCTTTTTTGTTCATTCTTACTTTTTTTGTTCATGACATGCACTAACAAAACAAAGATAATGATTTTTTTTCCACAGTTTTTACAGATAAAGTACCACAGTGTAGAACACAGTTGATAGAGTGAAAAAATATAAGGTTCTCAACTGTTTTCATTAACTTTAACTGAAACAAAGATCTGTTTCATTTTTTAAAGTAATATGCATATTGGTAACATTTACAAGTTTAGACAGCATTTTAACTGTTTGTGGTTGTTATAAACAGCTATTGTACATATTGAAGTTTCTCTTAGGCTATGTGATTTTCAGAATATTTGAATCTGTTAGATTTCATCATACCAGAAGCCCATTCTTACTAAAACTTCTGACCTGAATATCTCTCTGTCTCTCTCTCTGTCTCTGTCTCTCTGTCTCTCTCTGTCTCTCTCTCTTTCTCTCTCTCTCTCTGTCTCTCTCTGTCTCTCTCTCTCTCTCTGTGTGTGTGTGTGGTGTGTGTATGTGTTTCTGTGGTGGGGCTTTTCATAACGGAGAGAGCACTTAATTTAATTCGTCACTTGAACCATTATTCTAATACATTATACAATTTTAATTTTTTTCTTATCAAACATGAATACACATGTGTGGCAGTTCAAAGACCACCCTGTTCAACAAACACTCACATCTAGAGTCTGTATTTTGCAGTCTTTGTGACTGCCTAGAGCAAAACATTGTTTACAGAGTATCCTGGAATGCATTTACATCTAACTATTAAATGCAAAAAGCTTGGAAAAGTTTATATATTTATTAGAATTTGGCATAAGGAAGCAAAGCAATAAGTCAATAGTACAGGATCCAAAACATGCAGTTAGCTTTGGTATTTTGACCTCAATGTCTAGACTAGAGATAGGTCCTTTACTGTGAGTCTGTTTAGGAAGGATTTAGAAAAAAGAGGGTCAAATTCAGATTAAATCGAAGAGAACAAAAACAGAGAAAAGACAGAGGAAACTTTGACCCTTCAGAGAATTCAGGATATATTCTGATTAGTGTTATACATTTCAAATTACTCATCTCTTGATTTCAGATGATCTATACATAAAATATTACTTTATTAAAGAAAACTGACCTAGGTTCAGAGAGAGTATATGAGGAACACATTTTGAACAACAATTTTTTTTCTTCAGGTGAGTTTATAATGGAGTGTGGTGGATTCAGGAAGTGTGAAAGTGAATGTGATTAGGGTAAATTATGTAAAACTCCTAAATAATGAATAAAAATATTATGTTGAATAAAAAGAAGAATTGATTTATTTAAGATTTGTGGTTGTTACTGAAGTTGGTTTCCTTTTATATATATTCTGAAAAGTCTCATATTATGTTTGTTGATATTGCCTGTCACTTTTCCTTGTTTCTCATAGGCCAGTATCACATTATCCCAAGTGCAGCCCATTCTAGGAATCTTGATGTATCTCTTATTATCAATAAGTGGATTCTGTGGTACTAAGTATTCCTATAGTAACAAGCCTATAAAGTTATCACTCCTTTAAAATTTTTGGGCATGAGGGTTTTTTGCGTGTGTTTGTTTTTGGTTTTGTTTTTAATGTGGTCTAGGATGACCTTGTGCTTGCCAGTTTAAAGCATTCTCTATTTTTTCTCTTAGTAACTCTATAGATTAAAGGTGTCCTCCTTCACCACAGGCTACTACCAGATTCCATTATTCATTTGACCAGAGAAATCCAATGGCTATAATGTAAAGGAAACTGTGTTGAATCACAAAATGGACTTCTGGAATCTGGCAATCAGAATTATTTTCTTAACACAAACTACAACTGGAATTATGGGAAATTTTTTCCTTCTTTTCTACTATTTAGTTCTTTACTACAGAGAATGCACATTAAAGCCAACAGAATTGATTCTCATGAACCTAATAGTAGCCCATGTGATGATAATTCTCTCTGTAGGTGTGCCCCAAACAATGGCAATTTGGAGATTGGAGGATTTTTTGAATCACATAGAATGTAAGTTTGTATTGTACCTTCAAGAATTTTCTCGAAGTGTGTCCATTTGCATTGTCTGCCTCTTGAGTGTTTTCCAAATGCTCACCATCAGTCCCAAGAAATCTTTTTGGAAGTATTATAAAGTCAAATTTGCCAAGTACATTGGATGTTGCATTTCCTTCCTCTGGGTCATGAATGTGTTGTTAAATTCAATTTCATTTGTGTATACATTTATCACAAAGAATAACACAAATGTGACAAGAATACGAGATGTTGGGTACTGTTCTCTTATAGGGACCGATGACATCACTGACTCACTCTATTCAGCTTTTGTGGTGTGCCCTGAAGTCTTCTTTTCTGTGCTCATTGCCTTGGCAAGTGTCTTCAAGATTGTCATTCTGTACAGACACAAGAAGAGGGTTCAACACATCCGTAGCACTCATGGGTCCAGCCAGACTTCCCCAGAGACCAGAGCCACTCAGAACATCCTCACAGTGGTGTCTACTTTTCTGGCCTTTTGTACTCTCACCTCCATCTTAAGAGGCTGCATAGCTCTTTTTCATAGTCACAGTTGGTGGCTGATGAATATCAATCACTTCACTTCTCTGTGTTTTCCCACCTTTGCACCCTTTGTACTTATGAGTCATTACTCCATAGTATGTAGATTCAACTTGTTCTGGTCAAGAAAAAAAAATGACTCTTAATTTCCTTATTGCCCAATTTTCTACTCACTCTTCACCCTAATAGGTTAGTAAAGAACATTAAGCTAGTTGTGCCTTGTTCTTCTAAGATTCCTCATGGATGGTCAAATGGTGTTTGTTTGTACCACCTGCCACTTTAGTGTCTTCTGGAGGAAGACCCTCAGTGCCAAGGAATTCTTTTAGAAACACCATGAAGATAAATTTGTTAATGGATCCATTTCGTGTCTCTGGATCTTACACATCTGGATTAATTTAATTTCCTTTGTACCCATTTTTCAAAAAGAATAGCACAAAATGTGACAAGAACTTGAGCTTTTGGACAGTTTCCTTTTATAGACTGATGGAGTTGACTCATTCTATATTGTATTCAGTTTATTGTACTCTTCAACTTACAGATACCTCAGTTTTTCAGTTTTGCAGTTTTACAGTGTAGATGCTGTCCTAGAAATCTAGTAAACCAACTATCTATAAAATTGCACTTCTTTGGTCTTTCATACTATCAAGCATTCTTGACTGCCTTACTGCTGCACAGACATTTGGTGGCTACTACATTCTAACCATAAGGCCAACTGAAACCAAGGATAGCCATAATCTTGTGATTTACATGGTCCTTATTCCAGGACAACAACACTACAAGAAAACTCTTGAAGTGATACTCCTAAGTGCCTTTGCTTGTACTTTCTCCAGAAGCAATACTCTCTGGTTGTTCTTAACTTTGTAGCAGTAGTTTTCCAGAAAATCTGCAAATATGGCATCATCCCTAAACACTGACAGATAATGTCAATTCATAGCTTTCATCTTATACCAAAACAGATGGAAAATGAATGAATTTTTAAAGTAGTCTTAGCTTTGTTTGTTACTATTTTTTTCTTCTTTGGCCTGTTATCAAACATAGATTTTTTTTTCTCATACAACATAATACAGCTTCCTTTCCATCTAGTTCTTCCAGTTTCTCCCTACCTCTTCTTCCATCTGGATCTACTTCCTTTCTAACTCTCATTAGAAAAGAACAGGCTTCAGTGAAAAACTGCAAAACATAAAATCACAAAATGTAATATAAAATGAAAGTAAGATATTGAAGTTACACACACAAGACAAGAGAAACAAACATCCTCAAGAGAAGGTACAAAAATAAAACAGCCACATTTTTACATTCAGGAATCTCATAAAAGTATGAAACTAATGTTATAATGTATGTGCAGAAGAACTCCGTAAGACTATGGAGGCCTTACAATTGATTTTTGATTCAGTCTCAGTGAATTCATATGAGCTTTTTATATGGTCCATTCTCTCCCAACATCAATTTGTCTCCTCCATCTACCCCTCTACTTCCTTCATTTGCTTCTGCTGAGATCCTTGACCTTTGAGCAGGCTGGTTTGGAGGAGACAAACCTTATATACTAAACTAGCTCTCTCTCTCTCTCTCTCTCTCTCTCTCTCTCTCTCTCTCTCTCTCCATGTGTGTCTTGTGACCGTGTGTGTGTATGTGTGTGTGTGTGTTTGTGTGTGTGTGTGTGTGTGTGTGTGTGTGTGTGTGTGTGTAGAGTCTGGTCATGGTTCTCTGGATTTACTAATTATATCAGGATGAAGCCTCTCTGATCATGACTGAATAAGGAACAGCTCTATGAGTATAACAGATTATCATTAAGCATCACTTTTTATTATTTCAGTTCAGTAATATTTGAATTTACCCCAGGTTTCTGGATTATGCAATTGCTCTATTTTGGTCCTCTAAACAATATCATTTATGGATTCCAAATCATGGTGTTAGACTTCACATGAGATATTGAGTGCTTACTCCTACAAGGTTTGTGTCACCATTGCCCTAGTATATTTTGTAGATAAATAGATCAGAGGTTTTGTGCTTGGTTTGATGTTTACATTTTTTTTTTGGTACCCTGCAGAATAAGTTTTGGTGTCATAGACACCAGTTTAATCTCTCAATGTTCTGTGATGTGTGTGTGTGTGTGTGTGTGTGTGTGTGTGTGTGTGTGTGTGTGTTGGCTATAGCAATGATATCTTTTTGTTCTTTTGTGGAGAGTAATCTACTGTCACACAATAGCGTTGGATGGTTGTTTTTTTCCATGGGAACTTTTTGGTCATGAACTTAATCGGATGAAACTCTGTCCATTTGCTGGATAAGATGACCAGTTCTGGTTCTTTCTCTCTCATTTTTTGTAGACATCATCATGATTGCATTCTGATATTATAGCAAGTTTCCACTGAGCTAGATTTCATACAGTCCATCAAAGACTCTTTAATTCTAGCTCTCTCTTCTCTCATTTCTTCCCTCAATACCTTCTCCCCTTCTACTTCCCATCTGATCCTCCTAACCATGCCCCCCCACTCCTCCTGGCTCCAGTATATCCAATAAATCTATTTATTTCCTTCCCCCTCGGTCCTGTGTCTCCCCTACTACTTTCCATTATTCCCAAACTTTTTGTTTTTGTGTATGCTAGCTCAGATATTATTTATTTAAAACTCACATCCAGATTTATGTTAATATGTACCAGTATTTTCTTTCTGGGTCTGAGATAACTCATTTGGAATATTTTTCATTTTATCATTTGCCTGAAATTTTTATATTCTCACTTTTTCAAGAGCTGAGCATTACTCTATTGTGTAGATGTATGACTTTTTTTTATCTTCCTGTTGAGGGACATTTAGGTTATTTTCAATTTCTGAATATTATGAATAGAGTAGCAATGAACACATTTTAATAAGTGCCCTTTTGATAGTATGAAGCATTCTGTGATTATATGACCTAGAGTAGTATAGGTGGAATTTGAGATAGATTTATTCACTCAGATATCACTGTCATTGTCATTGATATCACTCTCAATTAATTTTTTATTTGCATATAGAAGAGCTAATAATTTTGTGAATTAATTTTGTATCTATTTGCAGAGAGTTTTTATGAGGATCTTCATATTGCCATTGTCTTTTTAAGGCAAAGTAGGCTAAAGATTAGAGAGACAACCCAGCAGTTAAGCTCACATAGTGCTCTTGCAGGACATAAGTTCAATTCTAAATATCTGTGAGAAATAGCACATAACTGTCTGAAACTTCAACTCCAAGGGAGTTGAGGTCCACTTGAGACACTGCAGGTACCTATGCTCATGTACTCATAAGTCATACACACACACACACACACACACACACACACAACTATGATGCACTGATATTTTAAATGAGAAGTCAGTCGATTTGGATAATGCCTAAGTTAATTTTTAATACAAAACATAAAACATCAACAATTTCCATTATATGAATGCCCAGTGTTAGCTCTCTGCTAAGAGCTTCTCATGCATAGCCAAGAAACTTTTAGGGTAACAGCATTGCCAGGACCTATAATATTGCTCTACTAATCCAACTAAACCAAACTCCTGTGTAAGGGATTCCAAAGCACTACTTAAAGATACTTAACTCTTTATTGGGTGGTAAAGTATCCAGTTTTGAAAAAAATATTATAAGGCAGTCATTTTAGCACGAATGTCACTGAATGGCCTCTCTGAATCTGTAGTACAAATAAAAAGACACATCTATTTTGTAATATACATGTGAATAAATACAAAGAAATCCTATCTCATTGCAATGTCAGTGACCTATAATTATTTTATACAATGTTAACTATGAGCCTCCTCTGTTCCTTTTGAAAGAAGTATAAGGTCAGGACATACTGATGGTTCTTGCATCAGAATGTCCACCCTTGTTTTCTGCTTTTGCTTACACACTGCTTCTGATGCTTAGGAAGCAATGTTTCTTTTTCTCAGAAGCCAGAAGTTTATAAGATTTGTTATCAGAGTCAGTAATTTACAGTCTAGAAAGATGTAAAAAGATAAACATTAATAATTAACTATTTTGTTGATGTTTTTTGATAAGGCATTTCTCTGTATAAACCAGGCTGTTCTGGAACTCACTCTGTAAATGAGAGTTGCCTCAAACTCAGAAATCCACCTGCCTCTGCCTCCCAAGTGCTGGGATTAAAGGCATGTGCCACCACTGACTGACAACTCTTTTTTTCATATGTCAAGTTTTTATTTTAATGTGTGTGTATGTATGCTTGTGTGAGTTTATGTGTACCACATATAAGCTGGTGCCTGTGGGAGTCAGAAGTCACCAAATCCCCTGGAACCAGTATTATAGTAGTTGTGAGCTGCCATATTGGGAGCTGGGAACTGAAGTTGAGTCCTTTGTGAAAGCAGCAAGTCCTCTTAACTAAGGAGCCATTTCTCTAGACTCTCACCTTTTCTTTTGTGTTTTTCAACTTCACATTTTTTTTCTTTATAATTATTTTTAAGGTCAAGTTCAGGAGATGTTGATGTTTCCTCTAATAGGGTGAAACATCTATGCTATGAGATGGTGTGCTGATACATATTTAGGATCCAGACTCTTCAAGTAAAATCTTATTTAGGGACTGGAGAGATCAGTCAGTGCTTAAGAGCAGTGGCTGCATTTGTAGAGCACCCAGGTTTAATTCTGCACACTGGAGCTTACAAAAATCTGTAATTTCTGTTCCACCACATCTCTTAATATCATCTAACCTCTAATCCAGAACACTCATGCTAACAAATTCCTGCAAAAATTCAGATTAAGGGACAACTTTGTTGGTGTGTGTGTGTGTGTGTGTGTGTGTGTGTGTGTGTGTGTGTGTGTGCTTGCACATGCGTGCACATGTGTGGGCATGCCATAGGTCAATATCAGGAGTCTTTGTTTTCCACCTTATATATTTGAGACATTGTCTCACATAGAACCTGCCATTCACAGACTGCTTCTCAAGTAGCTTAAGGGAGCCACCTGGCTCCATCATTTTCTCTCTCCTTAAGGTTACAGACACATGAGCCCACAATCAACATTTTTTTATGTGAATGCTGGAGATCAGAACTCAGGTCCTTCCATTTCTGCTGAAAGAATTTTAGTTAATTGATCTTCTTTGAAGCTTCTGCTTTGGCCATCTCTGTGTTATGAATTTTACACCCCAAATGTATTGTATTTCTGTTTCATGTTAGCAGCCAGAATGGGGGTAGGATTCTACTGATTCCATCCAAGTCTTAGAGTTTTACATAGAAAACTTGGAAAATGCTTGACAACTTTTTTTATTGTTCAAGCCCAAATCAAAAATTCTTCCATAATCTGACTGATCTTAGTCTTTTGGCTAACAGTTTTCATGCAAGTGCATCCATAGACATACAATCACAGTCACACAGACAACACACCCACACACCCACACACATACCACTGTTGCACACACACACACACACACACACACACACACACACACACACACACCACTGTTTCTGGTTTTGTATTTGCTCTGTAATAATTGCTTTCCTAATATAGAAATAGAACAGCATGACCAAAGCAACTTACAGTAGAAAGCATATATTTGCATAAAAACCTTAAAATTCCAGCAGATAAGAGTGTATCACCATGGTGATAGGAAAGCATGACAGCAGGAGCAGAGGGCTGGGCCACATCTTGAAACAAAACTATTACATGGAGAAATCTCACTGTGAATAGCATAGCAAGGTCACAGCTCTAAAACCTACTATTTGATGGTGAGTCTCTGCATCTGCCTCCATCCACTGCTGGATGAAGCCTCTCAGGAGACAGTTATTCTAGGTTCCTGTAAGCAAATATAACAGAGTATAATTAATAGTGTCAGAGGTTGTTGGCTTTCTTGAATAAGATGGGTCTTAAGTTGGGACAGTCATGGATTGGTTGTTCACACAGTCTCTGCTCCATTGTTATCCCTGCACATCTTATAGAGAAGAAAAGGTTTTGCATTGAAAATTTACATCAGGCAGATTTTGGAAAGTCTTATGGAAGAGTGGAGGATTTAAGTGACTAAGCCAGAGGGGTCAAGGACACCCTAAAAGATCCACAATTAACCATGGAACTCAAAGAGCCTGAGCCACAAACCAGGGGATATGCAGGAGCTAGATCTAAAGTCTACACATTTGTAGCAAACATGCAGCTTGGTCTTCATGTGGGAACCCTAACAAGTAGAGAAGGGACAGTCTCAATCTCTGTTTGCTGCCATTGGATTTCCTTCCTACAACCTAAACTGCCTGGTTGTGCCTCAGTGGGAGAAGATGTGCCTAGTGCTGCTGTGACTAAAAGCACCAGGATGGGGTAGTATCCAAGAGGGGCTCTGCTTCTTTGAGGAGAACGAGAGTGAGTAATGGGGAAAAGGATTTATAAAGATGGGACTGGAAAGAGAAGAGGGAGGGGGCTGAGATAGGGATATAATGTGAATAAAAAAACATGGAGGAACCCACAAAAGTGTATGGTATTCCTGGAACTCTCCCCCCATCACATAGGAGAAAATACAGTGGTCATGTATTTAGAACTGTGCCTTACATTCTTATAGCTTTCTACTATGCATACGTCTGTGTCCATCTGTTTTTATCCTAAGCACTAAACCAAAAGAAATAAAAGCATGTTTACCAAAGCTCTCTCAAGAGTGCCCATGGCAGCCAAGTTGATAACTGATCAAAACATTGTAAATGTCATCCAGAGAAAAACCCAGAGTCCTTCTGGTGAGACACTAAAAGCAACTTTGGGATGGATGACAGATATACACAGCATACAGCTATCTCAAAACAGTATGGAACAAAACCAACCAGGAACAACAGTGAAAAGCTAACCATAAGAATGACCAAACAAATGGACCCCTCTTGACAGACCTAAGGTAGTGGTGTCTGGTCATAGAACATGGAGAAGAAAATGACTGCTAAGGACCCAGAGTATTTCTTGGATAATGAACAGTTCTATTGTGTGTCATGGTGACACATTCTTGCCAAAAATCCCTGAACAGAAGAATTCCTACCTGTACATTGTATTAAGTTTATCTAGCTGAATGAAGGAAACCTCAAACACTTAGCGCTGCTAGATTTTCATATTAGTAAAAATAACTCTTTTCTCAAAATAAATAAAAAACCCTACTATTTATCAATAACAACTGCAGATCAAGTATTCAAATATCTGAGAGATGTTTTCATTTAAACCATATTTACATGTTTTAAGTAGCTTTGTCCTTTAGGAATGAATAATATTCTTGGGTCATACATTAATTTTAGTATATGTATGTCTGAGACTTTCCATTGTGGTGTAAGATGACAAAAAGAAACAAACAACAAATACTTACTAATACATTACTGACACCTATTTATTTTTAATATCTCATGTCAAATAACAACTCTAACATTGCAAATTAAATCTGAGTAACTGATACTGTGGCCAAGGGTGCAGAGTAAACATGGATGAATTGGAAACAAACACAGAGTTAGAAGGCTCAGAAAGACAGATAACTACCCCATTTCTACTTCCTTATCCATCCACTCCAATCTGGTATCCCCTCAACCAACACTAACCCCAAGCCAGAAACAAATCCTGCACATGCCCTTAATATTTCCAGGACCCAGCAGAATTTACTAGAGTAGATATTAGAGGAGTAAGACTGTGTCTTCTTCCAGAAGCAATAACTCAAATTATAAGTATTATAACTCAACATCTGGAAGACATATTCAACCTGTGACTCATGAACCACATGCAGAAGATTGCAGCTATAAAAAGGTCTAGAACAAAAGTATGTTTACTCAAAAAATAAGTTTTTTTTATAAACCAAATGCATAGATTATTAACATGAATTGTGTGTGTGTTTGTGTGTGTGTGTGTGTGTGTGTGTTACTTTGCAATGTCAAAATGTTGGACACCTTGATAGGGTTTTGTTTTTCTATAAATGTATACATTAATAGTTACCTAAAATGATCCTTGTTTTGAGGGCCAGTGAGATGGTTCTTACAGTGATGTGTTTACTACACAAGCATAAGGACCTGAGGTTAATTGCCAACACACACATAAAAAGCTGGAAATAGTGGCATATGACTGTACTCCAAGAACCAATGAAGAAGAGACTGACATGTTCCTAGCACTTGATGGCTCATCTGCCTTACAGAATTTGTTACTGTCAGGTTCCAGTAAGAGATCCCAACTCAAAAGTAACAATGATTAATGTCATCTGATGATGAATGGCATTAGAAGTTAGGTTGCCACTGGTCCCCACACTTGTGTACACAATTTATACACACATGTGCACTTGAAGTCGCATACTTTCACAAAAATTACCTTGGTCTTATGTGGATTTGAAGACCAGAGGAGAAAAATGAACCACAGAGATAAATGCTGAAGATTTTAAAAATTAATATTATATAATGTATACCATACTTGTAAAATATCTTGTGCTTTTATAAATTAATCTGGATCACATGCTTATATGACAAATGTACATTATAAAACTTTATCTACAAGCAGACCTCCCTAGCTCACTTAGCCTATTGTAAATGTGCTTAGAACACTCACATTAGTCTTTAGGTGGGCAAAAATCAAATCACCTAACCTGAAGACTATTTTATATTACATTATGAAATGTTCAAATGTCATCTCATCTAATTAGTGGCTACCATGTTGAAAGAAAAAAGTAAATGACTGGATATGACTACATATTGGAGATCCAAACAATCTCAAGTCAGGACTATCTGCATAAACAAAGTTATATCTACAACTATACTTATCTACTATCCTTATAATAGTACAAACTACCACCATTCCTTGTGCACTCCCCTATCACATGGCAAGGAAGGGTTTTATATTTAATCTAATAGCCTGCAACAGACACCCCAACCCAGTGAGAAAATATTACTTGAATTAGTTTTGATTTAAATTTTAAAATTCTTTTATGATATTACCTATGCACACACCAATTAAATGCTCATATTCCCTCAGTGAAATATAGAGTTTCTTGATAAGATGGATACTGGTGCAACAGTTTCAGGATTATTCTGTGTGCGAACAATCACCTTATGATTGAGTTACTTGGAATTTTGGTGTGTGTATGTGTGTAAACAGGCAGAAGTCAGAGGCCAACCTCAGGTATCATTCTTGATCTGTGAGATGGGGCCACTGATTTGTCCTGGACTTTACCAACTTTACTAGACTCACTGCCCAGAGAACATCAAGAGCTTCTTGTATTTTCCTCTTCAGTACTGGGTTACAATGACAAACTCCATGTCTGGGTTTTTCATGTAATTTCTCAGAATGCAACTCTGAATCTTATGATTGTGTGATAAAAATTGTTTCATTTGAGCCTTCTTCTCTGATCTTTCTATGTTCAATGAATACATTATTAGCTTCACATTTAAGATCTCATTTAATCTCATCTTATTTATAAGGACTCATCATATCACAAAGAACAGAGGCCAGCTCCTTCAAGTGCTGAAATACAGTAAAAAAGATGATGATACAAGGAGAAGTGAGGCCTCAGCATGTGTAGTTCTACAGAGTTTTGAATGAGACTGGGAGACTGGATTTGGAGGCATTGAGGTTGAGGTGAAGATCTTCAGTTATCGTACCTACTTCCAAAGTAAATTAGCCTGTCTTTTCTCAGGGAACATGGATTAATTTTGACAGACTACTCCTTTGACCACATTCATTTTATTAATGCAGGATCATAGGACTTTTTAACTTCAAGACAATTTCTTGATTATATCATGACTTGAAGTTCTCATTATAGAGGTGTTTTTATTTTTAAAGTGTATTTTTTCTTAGATACTCCTTTTGATGGGACCTATCAAAATGTCTTTTTTTTTTTAACTCTGAGAATACATTTTTGTATATATGGACACTATTGACATTTTTATTTATTTGGTAACAAGCAATTTTACTATATTTAGTAGGTCTGAGAATTTTCCAGTATATTGTGTGGTACCTTTTTAGTAGAATCATGTGATCTAATAATAAGGATGGTTGAGATTTTTCCTTTTTTTTTTGTCTGTTTTATGTCATACTTTTGTCTAACTTTTATACCTTAACTTTGTATTTGAAATTTATCAAACAAATTAATTAAAAACTTCCACATCTGAGTGGGGCTGAACATGCGTTTAATTCCCGCATATTAGAAGAAGAAGGAAGTGTGTCACTAAAATTTTGAGGAGGGCCTGATCTACATAGTAGGTTTCAGGACAGCCTGTACTATGTAGAGAGAGACCTTGTCTTCAAAAAATAATTAAAATAAAAATAGATAAAATTGAAACAAGTAGAAGAAAATATAGCTAATGTTGAGATAGATTCAATCTATATGAACAAAATATCAATATCACAGACTGAAGAACTAGACAGAGATATCAACAGATGACTATAAATAAAATTAAATGTTCCTTCACAACACAGCAAACTATCAGTAGAGTTCTCGGATAACCTTGGAATAACAGAAAATCTCTCTCAGCCATGGTTCAGAAAAGGAGCTTATATTCAGTATTTACAAACCAATTTAGACACTAAGAGTCATAGAGGCAAGGCTGCCAGTGTGGTAAAGAATTGAATAGTTGTCTAAAGAAAAAATACAAATGGTGAAAATGTTTCAAATGTGTGTAACACATGTATAATGATACATTTCATTATAATGAAAATTCATTATTTAATCATACTACTTCACATCAATCAGAATGCAATTATCAACGTATTTGAAAAAACTCTAAAGAATATATATATATATATATATATATATATATATATATATCATATAATATGTAATATAGAAAGAGAGTTGTTATATAACATGACTTCATGACTTCTAATGTTTGTGTTAATTTTGTATGTACCTTACCATAAGTTTATCATCACTAAAAGGATTTTTCTGGAGTGTTTGTGGTTCTTAAGTATAGAATCATATTAATAATAGAATCTACAAATAGGTACACTTGGAGAATTTTTTCCTGTTTGTATCTCTTTACTCTGCTCTCTTATTTACTTAGCCTATTATTTTCAGTTTAAGTATTGTAGTGAATAGCACTGGAGAGGGTTAATATACTTCTATTGTCCCTTATCATAATGGGAATACTTTTAGTTTCCTCCACTTAATATGTTGGCTAAAATTTTGTTACATATAGACTTTATTTTATTGAGGAATAATTTCTTTATTCCTAGACTCTCAGTCATTTTTAAGATGAAGGGATCATGGTTTTTATGAAACTTTTTTCCTAATGAAATCATAGCATGCCTTCTTTCTAAGTCCATCCATGTGACAAAGTTTCTTTATTAGTGAATAAAAAATTAACCATTTCTGTATCTCTGTTATGACTTTAACCTTATCATGGTGAAAAAGATTGTTTTAATAAAAATCCCTTTAATTTAGTGAACTTTTAAGTAAAAATATCACATAACAAGGTTAAAGTTCAAACAAGTACTTTGTCTTTCCAAATTATATGCATAATAATGAAGTTCTATGGACTTAAGGGTCACAATTCTCAAGCCATTGTTGAAAAGAGTCTTATTCTTTCACTTTGGATTACATTTTTGACCTCTAAAAATAGAGAAAATCTGAAAAAGATGATAGCATAATGATAATTATATACATACATTTATGCATATATATGTACACACACATACACACACACACAAACACATATATATGAAGATGAAATAGTATGCTGAGATGGAAAGACAGAGAGAGAACATTAAAATATATCACAGAGAGAGAAAGAGAAAGGGAGACAGAGAGACAAAGAATCAGAGAGACAGAGACAGAAAATGAAGGAGAAAGCTCATCTAATCTAATGTGTTCCACGCTTTTTTATTTTGCATAGGTATGCATCACAACAGACCTTATGTTGCAGATTGTGATTTTCAATAATTGGAGATTAGAAAGAGGCCAGGCTGCTCTTCCTTCAATCTAAGCCACAAGTAACAGTACAAGCCAGATCAAGGAGTCTGCTGAGAGATTCATGGAACATGCCTGATTAGGGAAAAAATATTCTTGAAGACCAGAAAGTACAATCAGCAAAATCCACAGTTTCTAAGATAATTCCAAGGATTGGTCACGATTTAGGATTTAGATTAAGTCTTACAAGCAATACTGAATATCTTTTTCTTAGTTAGAATTTTATTACACTGAAGAGACACCACAATCACAGCAATTCTTAAAATGGACAATATTTAATGAGGGCTGCCTTGCAGATTCAAAAGTTGAGTCCATTATCATCATGGCCAGAAGCATGGCATTGTACATGCAGACATGGTACTGAAGAGGTAGCTGAAGGTCTGTATGAATTCTTGTAAATTATTTTTTAAGAAGTAGATTGATTTGCCTTGGAAGAAGTCCAAAGGCTTGAATTCAATGGGTCATGCAGACTTTTCTAAACTCATTAATGTGACCTCAAACTTCCTAGAACTTTCCACAGGAGAGCAAATCTATCATCCTTCCAAGGATCATGAAAGCTTTTCAAAGCACATTGTCCCTTAAGAGATATTCCTTTGAAACTTTTAATTGTCTCTTTAATTAGCAACTGGAAAAATGTGTGAATGCTATTTCCCTAAGCCAGTGCTTCATTGTCATTGCAGGTAAAATTAAAATTGGCATTCTGGAGGGAGATGAGGTCACAGAGTCACAGACCTTTATCTCAGGCTTGAACTGTCCCCCCATCCCACAGAACGGACTATTATGAAGTCAGGATCTATACACTAAGCCCAATATGCTGCAGAGGGAAGAAGCCAGGTGAATATTCTTTCTTTCAGAATTTATTGTAGAGCCGGTAAAGATAAATGTGAAAGTACTCATGTCTCATAATGAGAACTTAGGGTAGAAACAACTCTCTGGAACACACAGACAAGGCAAAAGAATAATTCAACAGCTAACAGGTGAGTGAAAATATAGAAATATTTCTAACCTTGTACAAGTACTTCTCGGTTCTTACTGTAATATAAGACCCCACTGAGGGTGACTGTAGGTAATATCAGGGTAATGCAGCCTGTCTGTAAATATGCTGAAGGACTGTGGCAATACATCAATGTGATAATTCAACTTACCTTACATGATGTGTAGAATAACATTGTAGGTATCTTTCTTATAGTTGAACTTACCCTTGTTTCACATCATAGTAAACATTAGAATAGAAATATAATAAGCAGACAACCATGGGATGATACAGGATGTGAATATGTTCTGGAGTAAACTGTATACAGTGACTATCACAACAATGACACCAAATGTGTCTTGAGTTTAGTCAGTCTAATTTTAACCATAAGCTGATGTGTGGTTTCCCTGACTGTTTCTTTTTCTTCCTAATGGAACACAGGGCCATATGCATGGAGAGTCAAGGCTCTACCCCTCAGCTATGTTTGTCTACGCACTTAATTCTTTATTTGAGTTGGAAAAAAATGTTTATCTTTCCACATTTTTCCAAGGTTTGTTTCTATATGTCATATGCAACTCCTGTACATGGGTGTATTGTTGATTTTTAATTTAATAGGCTCATTAATATAAGAAGCAGTTTGTATAGAATTTTAAATAAGATATTTTAGTAACATAATTTGACCTAAAGCTATTTCAGCACAGTTTAGAATTACAGGTTACACTTTTTCCACCATAAGTGTGTTAGTAATTCAACCTTAGTTAACACTGGAGCCTTCACTCCTCCATAATAGCAATACTTTCTTTTCACATGACATCATAAACACTAGCTCTTGTCAGATGAAACTGGGATGTGGGACAACTTTCTCAGATCAGATCATTCTTAGAACATTATCCTTTATTTGTAAGTCAAAAGGTATATTAGGTTTTGTCATCTGCCTATGAAATGAGCTTTTGTAAAAATGAAAATGTGAAAAATTAATTCATTTTTTATATTGATGTTATGTTCATGAATATTTTGTCTGCATGTATATATAGGCACTGTGAGAATGCAGTTGCTGAAGAAGACAGAAGATGTTACAGGAAATCCCTTTAACTTGAGTTACAGGCAATTGTAAGCCATCACATAGGTGCTGAAAACTAAGGTCATCTGAAATAGAAGCAAGTTTTCCTTATTACTGAATTATGTCTTCTGTCTCCCATAATGAAAACTTTCTACAGCCAACATTATACATTAAAATATCAGCAAAGTGAAAAAAAGTCAAGTGAGTATTACAATTTGCATAGAAGGCTGATGGATGGTTGAAAATACCTGTCATGGCTTTGTGAGCAAAGACTGAGTAGACTGTGTTTGTACCACATTAACTATCTTCAAGAACTTCCAGCCTCCCCTATGACAATAAGAGATTTTGGATTTACAGAAACACTTACACTTTGTATTTCTAGGTTCTGTTATTGATAGTGGAAATAAAGCTACTGTTTACAGCAGACAATTATCAGCATCAAAGAAGGTATAAACCTTAGAGACAATTCAAAATTGTTACCACTGTTGGCCATATATATCCTTAATTAATAAAAAATGTCACCTGGTATTTCTTGTAGCATTCCATATGTATAAGGTGTTATTACAGAAAAAAAGCAAAAAAAAAAAAACAAAACCATGGAGTCTAACCTGTTGTCCATAGAAGGGAACCTAACACTGAGTATGGACATGGGTCTTTATCATGGCCTATTTCAGGGTAATGTGAAAATTAGGCAACATTTTATCTGAGCTGCCTGCTTTGATGACTCTTTAGAACAAGAAAGGAATGTGTCCTCCTAACATGGATTATGAGGTAGG
>JADRCG010008370.1:52500-66250 GCA_019844195.1 Rhabdomys dilectus
TTTCTGTGCTCATTGCCTTGGCAAGTGTCTCCAAGATTGTCATTCTGTACAGACACAAGAAGAGGGTTCAACACATCCGTAGCAATCATGGTTACAGCCAAACTTCCCCAGAGTCCAGAGCCATCAGAACATCCTCACAGTGGTGTCTACTTTTCTGGTCTTTTGTACTCTTACCTCCATATTAAGAGGTTGTGTAGCTCTTTTTCATGGTCACAGTTGGTGGCTGATGAATATCAATACTTCACTTCTCTGGGTTTTTCTACTTTTGCACCCTTTATTATTATGAGTCATTACTCTATTGTATCTAGACTCTGTTTGGTCTGGTTAAGAAAAAAAGTCGTCTCATAATTTTTCTATTGCCCAGTTGTTTACTCCCTATTCACCCTAAGAGGTCATTAAAAATGTCAAGGGACTCATGCCTTCTCTTTCTAAGATGCATCAAGTATGGTTAAACAGTGTTTATTGGTACCACCTGCCTCTTGATTGCCCTCTAGACAATGATCATCAGTACCACAAAATCTTTTTGGAAGCATCATAAAGACAAAACTGTCAAGAACATTAACTGTTCCATTTCCCTCCTCTTGGTCTTGCACTTGTGGATCAATATCATTTCCTTTGTGTACACATTTATCAAAATGAGTAGCAAAAATATGGTAAGAACATAAACTTTTGGATAGTGTTCCCTTTTCTGGACTGATGATGTGAGTTGACTCATTCTATACTCGATTTGGCTAATTGTACTCTTCAACTTATGGATAATACAGTTTTTCTGCTTTACAGTTTTACAATATAGATATTGTGTTAAGAACAGAAAGAAGCTAGTAAACCAACTGTCCATAAAGCTGCCCTTCTGTGGCTTTCATCCCATCAAGTATTTTTCACTGCCTGGATGCTGCCCAGATATTTGGTGGGTAATTCTTTCTAACTGCATAGAAAAGTAAAATCATGTCTGGTCATAAACGCAGTACAGCTAGAATTCAGGGATGGATGGTGTTGCCCCCAGAAGTTTTTTAATTGTTCAAGATTGTTTTCCATAACCTGTTTTTTTTCTATAAATTTGAGAATTCCTCTTTCCATGTCTGTAAAAAATTGTGTTGGGTGTGGGTGGGGATTTCATTGAACCTATAAACTGTTTTTGATAAGATGGTCATTTTCACTATATTGATCCTATCAATATATGAGCATGGGACACTTTTCCATCTTCTGGGGTCTTCTTTTATTCCTTTCTTCAGAGGTTTCAAATTCTTCTCATACAGATTTTTCACTTGCTTGTTTAGAGTTACAGCAAGGTATTTTATACTATTTGTGGCTAACATGAATGGAGTGTTTTATCTAATTTCATTATCAGTTTATCATTTGTATAAAGTAAGGCTAATGATTTATATGATTTAATTATATATCTCTGAAGTTGTTTATCAGTGGTAGGAGTTTTCTTGTAGAATTTGGGGGCTTGCTTATGTAGACTATCATATCACCTATGAATAGTGATACCTTGAATTTTTCTGGTCCAATTTCTATCTCCTTGACATACTTTTGTTGTCTAATTGCACTACCTAGAACATTAAGTATTATGTTGAATAGACAGGAAGAGAGTGGACAGCCTTGTCTTTTCCCTGATTTTAATGCAATTGCTTTAAGTTTCACTGTATTTAATTTGATTTTGGCTGTTGTCTGACAGTATATCACTTTTATTGTGTTTATTTATATGTCTTGAATTAATGACCATTCCAAGACTTCTAACATGAAGTGGGTGACATGTTTTGTCAGAAGTCTTTTAAGCCTGTATTGAGATAATTACTTGATTTTTTTGAGCTCCTTTATATAGTGTATTAGTTTGATGGATCAAAACATCCATGAATGCCTGTAATGAGCCCTAGCATTTTACAGTGAGTAATGGTTTTGATGTTTTATTAGATTAAGTTTAAGAGTATCTTATTGAGTATTTTGCATCAATATTCATAAGTAAAATTGATCTGAAATTCTCTTTCTTTGTGGGTTCTTTATATGGTTTATGTATCAGAGTAACTGTGGCTTCATATAGTGAATTAATAAGGTTCTTTCTGTTTCTATTTTGTGGAAAAATTTTAAAGTATTTTTATTAACTCTTTGAAAATCTGATTGAACTCTGCACTAAAGCCTTCTGACTCTGGGCTATTTTTTGTTGAGAGGTTTTTATTCACTGTTTCCATTTCCTTAGGGGTTATGGTACAGTTTAGGTCATTCACCTGATCATGATCATTCACTATGCAGTATCTGTTTAGATTTTTCAGTTATGTTGAGTATAAGCTTTTGAGGTAGGATCTAATGCTTTTTTGAATTTTCTCAGTTTTCTGTTGTTATGTCTTCCTTTTTAGTTCTGATTTTGGTTATATGGATATTGTCTTTGGGCCTTATAGTTTGGCTAAGGGTTTATCTATATTGTTGATTATAAAAAAACAAAACAAAACAAAAAAAACCAACAACAACAACAACCAACCCTGCTTTTGTTGGTTCCTTCTATCATTCTCTTTGATTAGAATTGGTTGATTTCAGCCCCGAATTTGACTTTTTACTGTCCTTTACTCCTCTTGCCTGTGTTTGCTTCTTTTTCTTCCAGAGTATTTAGGTGTGCTGTTAATTTGCTAGTATAGTGTCTCTACAATTTCTTTATAATGACACTCAGTGCTATAAATTTTTTCAATTAACACTCCATTCATTGTGTCCCATAAATTCAGGTATGCTGTTCTTTCATTTATTTGAATTCTAGAAAGTCTTTCATTTTTTAATTTCTTCTCTGACCATGTAATCATTGAGTAGAAAGTTGTTCAGTTTACATGCATATGTGAGCTTTCTTTGTTTCTTGATATGGAAGACCTCCCAAGTGACAATTAGGCTGTGAAGTACCATTGGGGAGGCAGGGTCGCTGATCTGCCATGGGTAGAGGTAGAAGTGTAGACCTGAATGGAGATGATGCTCCAGCAGAGCTGGATTGATTCCAGTTCTCCTGAGCATGTTGGTGTTCCAGCTGGTGTGATTATTGTCATGGGAGTATCACCTGTGTTTCTGCTTATGGCAGACATTGTGGAGCACAGGTAGGCTCTGGGTTCCCAGGGACTGGGGTGCACCAGGTTATGTGTCATGAGTACTGGTGGTGGTGCAGAATGGAAGGGCTCTAGTCATATTTTTTTAAAAGGTAGATTAATATTTGCTGTTTTAATATTTAATATTTAATATTTACACATTCTTAATAAACTATGTTGTAATCCACTCCATGTTCTGAACTAATTCATATAGATAGTGAAATGTGTGGTCTCTTATTTTCAGTTATTTTGCACTTAAAGTCTTATAAAAGCTTTATAGTATACATGTGATTTTCCATATAAACTTAAGAACTGACTATGTTTATAGGAGTACATTAAAATACAGTATGTTCATGATTTTTTAAAAATTTACATATATTTGATATGACAAGTTCAGGTATACATATAATCACAAGTGTGCAAGTTTATTCATTAGTGATTGCAAGATCTCCTATGGTCATACCCTTATAAAACCCTGCCCGGAAGCCATGAGTTGTCAATAGCTTCTCAGTTAGGGCTGGGGTGTCATGAACCCATCCCTCATGCTAGAATGTTGTCCACCTCAATATTGTGTGCATGTTTTATACTATCAACCACAGCTATTTTGATTTTATGAGGTAAATGGTCTGGTCTTAGCCAAGAGGTACTAGTTTTGTCTGATACTCCTTCACATTTCGCTCTTTGAACATTTCCACCACATTTACCATAATGTTGCCTGAGCCCTCAAAGGAGGGTATTGATATAGACATCTTATACATGACTGGGAATTAAGTCACTTCCTGTCTGCAATTTGGTTAGAAGGATAACAATTTTCACAGGGCATAGGAAATTATTTGATGAGTTCTAAATATTGCACTAGTCTATAGGGATAAATCTAAGAATTCTAAAGGTAGATAGACACTTGATCCTTTTAGCAAAATAATGCCATCGATGTGGCCTGTGTAGTTCCCAACCATGAATCATTGGCTTAATTAACACCCAGTTTGTTGAGAAGTGTTTCTCAATTTGTGGGTCCCAGAACACATGATGCATATGGTCTAAAGAACCTTCAATCACAAATTTGTTTTTTATTGCCATAAATATAAATTTGTACAGAATAGTGACTCAATTGCTAAAAGTATTGGAAATTTGATGTTTCGAATGGTTACAACTCATTAGTTGAGAAATCTTATGATTCAGCAAGCAGGAAATCTAAATATAATGTGACTACTTACCCCAATAATAGTTCTGTTATCAATGTAACAATGAAGTATCCTACTAGGATATTCAAGCTAGATCCCAATGTTTATAGCTTGGTAAGACTATTAATAATTTCCTTTCTACAATATCCTGAATGCATCTCATGTAGTATAGAGTGTATATAAATGATGAAATTTTTTTGTTGATATGAACTTGATTTTTCGGATCCCATGTCCAAAGTATCTTTGATCTTCAGTGAAAATATCTTGTCATAAATTTATGGTTAGTAATAAAGAGCAATGGCAATACTGTGTATGATTTTCGGGGGATAACTTAAAAGAAACACTCCCACAAACAGACCTTCACTTATGAAATTTTTAAAAATTCTTACTGTTAGCTATCCTTCCCTACATTCCCAACACTGATAATTCCTCATTCATTTCCCTGATTATATAATGGAAAACAGGTTTCTGGAATGGGACTAAATATATATCATGAATATAAATGTTTTGGTGTTTAAATAAGCATATATATATATATGTATATATATATGCATATATACACATGTGTGTATGTATATGTACAGTGTTTGTGTATACATATGCATGCTTGTTTCTGTTTTGGGATTCTTCCATCAATTATGGTATGAATTAATTTATGTCCTTGTGTTTAATTATGCATCTTAAACTTCGGATTTCTATGCCATTTTAATGTCAAAATATAAACTTTTATTTAAAGTTTGTTTTTTTATGATTAAAAACATCTGTATGAGTATCAAGGTGACAATATTTACTTGTCTTTATTAGCCTTCACTGTATTTACTTGTCTTTTTTAGCCTTCACTGTCTATATGACTGTGAGAGTATATGACTGTGACAGAGGCAGGTAAATCTCTGTGAGTTTAAAACCAATCTAGTGTACAGAATGACTTCCTGGATCTTCAGGATACACAGACATATTCTATCTCCAAAAATCACAAATGAAAAGAAAGGAATGAAAAGAATAACAAGCTTAAATACAGAGAAGTAGTAATAAAAACTGCGTGGCATTGTCATAAAAACAGATGTGTTGTCCAATAGAACTGAAGTACCAGATTTAACTATGCATCTATGGATAAATGAATTTTGAGGAAGACTGAGAAATATATAGTGGGAAGAAAATCTTTTAAAATAAAAACGGTGCTGGTCTAATGAGGTATCAGTGTGTAGAAAAATGTCAATATACCCATATTTCCAACCTTGGATACATCTCATGTCCATGTAGATCAAAGGCCTCAACATAATCCAGATACACTGAACCTAACAGAAGAGAATAGGGAGAATAATTTTGAATACATTCGCAGAAGAGAAAACTTCAACAGAATACAATAAGATAGGCACTATTCTCTTCAATTGATAAAACTGAACCATGTGGAACCTCAATGGTTCTTTAAGGCAAAAGACAAATTCAACAGGACAAAATGGCAGTCCATCTACTGGGAAAAGGATTTCACCAACCCTACATCTGAGAGATGGCTAATATTCAAAACATATAAAGAACTCATGTGATTAGACACCAATAAAAGAGTTAACCCAATTAAAATTGGGGCACAGATCTACAAAGAGAAGCCTCAACACAGAAATCTGAAAAGTAACATTTGAAGAAATGTTCAATATCCATAGATCCTCAGCCATAGCCTTCAGGAAAATGCAAATAAAAATGACTTTGCAATTTAATATTATTCCTGTCATAGCGGTTGTGGTCCGCAAGTGACAGCTAATGCTGACATGGATGTCCAGCAATAGTTACATTCCTCAAATACTTGTGGTAATGCCATGTTCCACAGCCGCTTGTGTGTCAGTATGACAAATTTCACAAAATTTGGAAATCAGTCTACCTCAAGACTCAGCTGTACCAAACTTGGGTATACCCAAAAGATGCCCCATCCTACCACAAAGGCACTTGCACAGCTAGATTCATAGCAGTTTAATTCATAATAGATAGAAACTAGAAACAGCCTAGATACCTTTCAGTGAGAGAATGGATAAAGAAAATGTGGTGCAGTTATACAATGTACTTTTACTATAAAATTAGTATAAAATTAATGTCACCAGGAAATTAGAAAATTGAAAAATGGTCCTGTCATAGCTACTAGATATTAGTTTATCTGTTCTTCTTTTACATTTGTTTCTTTGAATATGTCTATTACACTTATCATAATCTTCCCTGAGCATTCTGGGAGGGTAATCATATACACATCATTTATGTCACTGGAAATTAAAGAGTTACTCATTCTCTGAAATTTGTTCAGAGTGATAACTACCTTCACAGTACATAGAAAATTCTCTGATGAGCTCTGAATATTTCACTAATCCATGGTTATAGATATAAGAATTTGAAGGGTATATTGGAGGGTATAATATTTAGCAATTTAATGGCATCCATGTGACCTGTGAGGACCCCATTCATGAATTTCTGGCTCCATTCTGTAACCCAGGTTTCCTGTTAAGTAGTGTTTCTCAGTTTGTTAGTCACAGAATACATGTTTCATATGGTCTCAGGAACCTGCATATATAAACTTACTTTTTTGGTTGCCATAAATCTAATTTTGCCACTGAAAAGTGACTCAATTTCTAAGAATACTGGAAATAAGTGGTTTCAAATGGTTACAAATCACTAGTTGAGAACTGTTATGATACAACAGATAAGAAATCCAAACAGAATATGACTGCTTGTCTCAGTAACAGTTGTATTACCAATGTAACAATGAGAGTATCTAACTAGTACAGTCAAAACTGTAGATCCCAGTGTTTACAGCTGGGTAAAACTGTTCATGACTTCCTTCCTACAATATTCTGAATGCCTATCAGGTGGTATTGACTGGACTCAGGAAGGATGAAACATATTGGTCAATATGAACTTGATTTTTCAGGTCCTATGTCCAAAGTGTGTGTGTGAGATCTTCAGTGAGAGGGTCTTGCCATAAATTTTTGGTTAGTATCCAAGAGCAACAACAATAGCTTGTATTGTCTCTAAACACCCAGACCAAAAACTTAAGGGAGGCATCTCATGTATTGCCTTTTATCTAGCAACTTATGTCTTCCAAGTTAAGCACATAATATTATCAATAGGAAAAGTAAATAAAACACTCCCACAAATAGACCTTCATTTATATATTTTTCAAGAATTCTTAGTGTCAGTTATCTTTACCTATGTCCTCACCACAATCAATGCTTGTCTATTTCCCTGATAATACGATAGAAGACAGTTTTAGGTAATGGGACTAAAATATATCATGAATATAAACATTTGGGGGCTTACATAATCAGATATGTGTAGAGATATTACATACCTGAGTACATTTGTGTATGTGTTATGCATGCTTGTTATTTCTGTTTTGGGCTTCACCCATCAATTATAAGATAAATTTGTTTATGACCTCATGCCTAATTATGCATTGTAAATTTAGAATTCCTGTACGATTTTAACCTCAAAATATAAACTTTTATTTAAAAATGATTTTTATAGTTAAAAATCTTTTGTATGAGTATGAAGTTGACAATATTTACTTGTATTAGTTAGCTTCCAGTGTCAACATGTCTGTGACGTTATTTCAAGAGATTTACCTGAGGGCAGAAGACTCACTTTGAATCTGATTGATACAATATAATGACTAGTGTAGGGTCTTAATAAATAGCCCTCCAACCAAAAATAAGAAGCATGGAAGAACAGTTTGAAGACAAAGAGCATGCACATTTTAAGTTTATAGTGATATTGCAAAGGAACTGAGTTCAGTTAATAGCACACACATAGCGGCTCACCAACTCTTTGAAGTACATTTCCAAAGGATGCAATCGTTTCTTTTTGCCTCTGTAGGCAACAGACATGCAGGCTCTGTACATACTCACATTATACACACAAAGTACAGAAAATTAAATTTTAAAATATTATTAGAACATTTTGGCCGTGAAGAGAAGCTTAGTATATAACAGAAATGGCTGCTCTTACACAGTTTTCAGGTTTTTTTCTCAATTTAACCATAGTTCTAAATTCCCGAGAGGTAATGCTATATTCTAAACTGTGAAGGTATTGTATACATATCATACATAAACACACATGACAGAAAATTAATTATTAATAAAATAAAAATGATTTTACATACACATGCACACATACACACATACCAAACCAAACAAATATAAGGTTTTATGAGCCATCAGATAATGTCTGGTCTCCCCAGTATATTTTCTCATGTTCACCTGATGTTGACTATGTCACATAACATTTTATTTAATATTATAATCTTATTAATACTTGAATATTTGCTCATTATTTGATAATAAATTCTGAAAAAATGCTACAACAAAATGATTACTGATGACTCCACATTATATAAGAGTCAGTTATAGAAAGCTCTATATATTCAAACTCCTGTCTTTGCATTGAACAACAATATTAGCATATTCCAATATCCTAACAAAGGTCAGACAATGCGGCTTCATGTCATTATTTGAGAAAGCTATCTGTTAACAAAGCAGGGTAAAAACACACTGGACAGAGACTTTATGATGGTGATGAGAACAAAGGGACAAAATATGAGAAAGCATATTTCTAGGAATATAGATACACTTAATCCCCCATAGCATTCATATTTGGAGTAGGTCATAAAGATGACCACAATGGAGGAGAATGAATAAGAGGTGACAAATATGCATGCACACTAGGACAAGGATATTCTAGATGACTCTGTCTTCAGGGGAAAGTTGTAGAAAGTACTGAGCATTGTGGGTATGTGTGACTTGTTTCTTATGTCTGTAGAGGTTACTAACCATGGAGACACTTGAGTAGGCCATAAGTTTCAGACGTAGACTTCAGAGAAGCAAAGTAAAAACAAATACAATGCAGTTGCAAATTTGCCTGAAAAGAACCATGAGTAGGAACCATAAATCATTGTGTTGGATGTATTTTTGTTTTAACTGGGGGCCAGCCACTTTGCTGGGGTTTATAAACAAGTGCAAAGGCCAACTAATTAAGCAGGAGGGACCAAGGTACTTGGTGACTCTGTGCTTAAGTATCACCCATCTGGAGTTGCTGAGACTGATTGTGATTGCTTGGAAGCGATACAATAGTCACATCACATAAAGAGATACCCCCTTGTTGATCTGTAAATATACATTATCAATTTACATCCAAATTCATCTAAGAAATCTATATATCAATAATCCAACAGTGTCAGTAGAATGTCTTTTGAGATGATAAACAAGCAGTGGGCAAAAGTCAAGTCCTCTGTGACTAGGTCTTTGGGCATTAAATGTTTTCTAGTGAATTTCAAAATGACATAATAAAATAGTATGGAGGAATTGCCAATCATTCCCACTGTAATCTGGGATAAGGAGAAAATTCCAGGTGCAATATTTTCAAAAGCCATTTTTATGACTATTAAAAAATAAAATCATTTGATTATTCGTTTGTTTCCTGAGAAATCCAGTGTTACTTTTCATTGTTTTGAGATCTTAACTTATACAATATATTTATTACATTATTGTATGTATATAGCTTTCTCATTAAGGCAGAGTGTCTAAAGCTTTGCTCTTTATTAATAGAAATATTTTCTTTTATTTAATGGAAAGTTTTAGATATATTGATGAAGAGTAATGTTCTCACTGGAAAAGGTGCTATGTGATCATTAACATCAGAAACAGAGGCAAATATACATATGAATTTGAGATTAAACTATTCGGGTTAGAATTTGTCTCTGCAAATTCTTTCTAATAACTAGTATGTTGGGATAATATAAAAACGAATCTAGGGCTTTATTTAGTGTAACAGAAATTGAAACAGCAAAACATCATATTTCAGAATACCTGAAGTACCAAGAAATAAAACATACTTTTAGTATAAATTTACTGTCTTCTTGTAAGTCATAGAAATTTTTATACAATCCATGATTTTCCTCAAAATTTACTTTTTTGCTTAGAAATTTACCCTATAATTCTATCATTGATAAAACAATTTCAATTAATATTATCAATATTACACATCATCTATTATTATATTCCAAATATTGAAGCACACAAATGGAATTGAATTTTCCAGAAGCATGTAAATTGGAAAGAAGAAAGAATTAATAAAACACTTCAAATGATCATAAGATGTGCACTTATGTCATGGTTTATCCAGCTGTTGCAAGGCCCATGGTTTTGTCCCCAGTGCCCTTAGTAAAAGAAATAAAGAATTCAAGAACTATTTACTGTTGAAAACTAAAATATAGAAGGAGACATGCAAAATGAGATTGTCATATAGTTAAAAAGGTGGAGTAAAAGGTAAACACAGAAGATAAGTGGAGGAAGGAAAGAAGAAAATGAGGTGGTATCAGTGACAAGAGAGACTCAGCAGCAGCTTACTAGCGGAACAGGGTTCCTCAGCTTAGAGAGAACAGGAAACAAACTGTTCCGACCAGGTTGAAAGTAGCTGCAGTTTTACAGAAAAATTATTCCAGTTCTCACTCTAAACAATACTTAAATCTTTTTTCCCTACCTTACCTATACCTTGAGTTCTTTTCTTCTCCTCTATCTATTGTTCCTCCTTTGTTTCTTCTATCTACCTCCCATCCTTTTCTTCTGTGTACCCTTCCTCCCATCAACATACCCTCTTTCCCTCTAGCTTTCTCTCCCTTCCATCATTGTGAACTTTCTTTTTCTTCATTTCTTTATTTATTATGTCTTTCTTTCCTTCCTTCCTTCCTTTCTTTTTCTTTCTTTCTTTCTTTCTTTCTTTCTTTCTTTCTTTCTTTCTTTCTTTCTTTCTGTCTCTCTGTCTTTTTTCCTTTCATTCTCCTTCCGACCTTCCTTCCTTCCTTCCTTCCTTCCTTCCTTCCTTCCTTCCTTCCCCCAGCCCTTCCTTCTTTAAACAGAGCTGTTGAAATTCATTCTTATTTAAGGTTTTATGTACAACTGAGATTAAGAGAAGTAGTTAGGAAGAAAATAAATTGCAAGGAAATCATGAATATGAATTCTCCAGGATTGCTTTTTAATGACTTTAATTTTCATTAGTCCTATTCACTGGTCACTCAGTTCAGCCCAAAAAGATTCCATGAAGAAGATGGATTCCACAAGAAGTAAGTGTCTGCTGAAACTGGTGAGAAGATTTCCTTGACTTAAAGGTTCATGATTTCTTGATATACTTTCCCCAAAGAATGGTGCTTTTCAACTCAGCTCTATACCCATGATGACAGCATCCCCACAAGCATCTGAAGTAACTTTTTAATGTTTTCCTGTCAGAAAACAATACAAAAGTAAAGTAAACAATAAGTTCAAACTAAACGAGTTACTCCAAGGAAGCAATTAGGAAACTGGACAGGTACATTTATGTCAGACCATGGAGTACAAAGATAATGACAGGGAAGCATGCAAAAGTAACTGCATTTCTACTGAAATATAAGCAAGTTGCATGCCCTTGCCCTAGAGGGCCTTTCCCTGTCACTCAGGCATCCTAAACAATTTCACCATTCCTATGTCTTTTGATTCCAAAGACATTCAGGGCAAGGCAAGAGCTGCCAGATTCTCACAGCATTTGAAAGTATCTCTTATAGAATTCTGGATCCTCTCAGCCTTCAAGTGTATACTATAACAGAGAAGCTCAGTATACATAAGGAATCATATTTGCAAAGGGTGTAGAGAATGTGAACATGGCACCTAACAGAAAGAAGCTTCTATATACAGTGATATTCCTCCATATGGCAGTTAGCAGCTTCCATGTAGTAGGAAGCTGACACAGGAGCAAGAAATATCCTCCATATATACTCACCAATTGAGGATCTAACAGTCTATCAAGCAGACTAAGCCTATAACTGCCATCTACATGGAATTTCTTTTCTCTAATCTTTTACCTGAATTCACCAACCTTAACTTACTTACCTTATTTCTGTCATTATTAGAACACATTTGCCCTTCTTGTCTCTCTCCATGAATAACATTCCATTGTAAAACTTCCATCACCAGACTTTTTCAACTAATATGTACTTACTAGTACTTGAAGTACATTTCAAAAGTCTGAAAGGGGCCAGTGAATTGACTCAGAGCATAACACCTCTTACTTCCCAATGTGAGGATCTGAATTCTGTTTGGGGATCCCATAAGTTGAAAGAAGAAAACCAATAACCACAAGGTTGAGTGTAAAAGGGATACCTATGAGGAACACTGTAAGCTTCTGGTGTTTGCTTCTTCCAAGTTGGAACTCACTGTCTTCTCACATGAGCTACATTCTTGAATTTTAATCACACATGAGATGAGAAGATATTTCAGTGAATAAAAGTGCTTGACTTAGAATTTCAATAACTTTAGTCAGGATCTTAGAATACAGCAAATTTCAGTTCTCATTCTGGTTTTGTTAATTTGAATAATTGTTTTGTCATCTACTTAGTTTAGATTGTCTATATTGTTAGTTTTCTCAAAGAACCAAATCTTTGTTTAATTGATTCTTTATATTGTTCTCCTTTGTTGATGATGTTGTCATGCTGGCTTCTAATCATCTGGCTCTAGGGTTATTATGAGGACAGGTGTTGATTTATCAGTTTCTATTTGTTCGGTGGATTTTTTTTTCTGTTCCTGTACTTGGCTTTGGTTTCCTCTCTGTTCTTTTGGCCTGAGTGGCCTGAAGTTTTACTGACAAGCATGACTTCACTTCCAGTAGGATGTCTTTGCTGGGGCTTAGTTAAAGGTGTGATCTCCAGGGCTTTAAGTGCCACTGTTGCTTCTGAGATTCTTTGTATGGCATGTCTTCCAGTAAAGCAGAAGCCTTCTGCAAAGTGGTTAGGTAGGCCAGAAGATGGAGACTATGGTAGGCTGTACAGATGGAGGTTGTTGAAAAGGATGGGGCCTGGAATATCTCTGATCTCCAGTAAAGGATCTGGAGTGCTGGCTGTGATATCTATTGGATTATTTTTAAATATAGTATTGTCATAAACTCTTTGAATAGGTTATATTTGTATAAAGTGTCATTTGGTGATATTGACCCATTTGTTTGTCCTGTGGAGTCCTCTCTATGTGCCATCATATTACCACATTCTCCCAACTTCATAAATCCTTTTGTTAAAATAATAACCAACTGATAATGTCAATGTCTGCTGTCCATATACTTGTAGATGTGTGAGGTTATCTACTGGTGCTTGGCTGACCTTCTAGGGGTTCACATGTAGTGAAAATTGCCACCTTCCCAGAATCCATGAATTGTCAAAAACATTCTCACCTGATGCTAGCTTCTCATGAGTCCTTCCCTCACGCTAGAATGTTGACTGGCTTGATATTGTCTGTCTGTTTTACCAAGATGAAATATTTATGCCCCAAACCACAGAGATCACACAGGCTGCAAAATTCCCACCTATTGTGGCTTTATGAGTGCAGTGGTCCAGACAGAGCCATCAGATACTACTACTACTACTATTACTACTACTAATGTTATTGTTATTTATTATTATTATTATTATTACTACTACTACTACTACTACTACTACTACTACTACTACTACTACTACTA
>JADRCG010008370.1:66260-92595 GCA_019844195.1 Rhabdomys dilectus
TACTACTACTACTACTACTACTACTACTACTACTACTACTACTACTATTACTATTTGTGGTTCTTCTTCACATAATGCCATTTGATTTTTTCCATCCTATTTATTATGATGTTATGTGACTCTTTCATTGGGGATTAATAAAGACATCCCATTTGGGACAGTGATTTACAGACTCACTCATTTTTTGCACTTTTGTCAATGCAATAAATACCTTCACAAAACACAGAAACTGCTCTAATGGGTTCTGAGTGTTGCACTAACCTGAAGCTAAAAATGTATAAATTTAAAGAGTATTTGGATTCTATGTCCACTCACCATTGACCTTTGATGGATACCCTATAAAGCGTGATATTATTGTTATACTTTGTACATAATAACCTTAAATAAATACTTTCACAAACAAATATATACTGATCTCCCATATGACTTTTCAAACATACATAGTGTTAATTATTCCCTCCCCCACACTCCACTTGCATCCATTTTGACAGTAACCCAATGAAGGCCAGTTCCTTGAAATGATTAAAGTGTATCAGGAACATTAATATTTGATGGTTATAGTTGTGGTGAGACAGCCACTAGGCAAGAATTGCCTCTCTCCATCTACAGACAAATTACTGCCCAGAAAAGGACACACTTGCAGAATAGTCGACTGATTATATCTGCCTAGACAGAATAATCAGCCCTTAATAATTTTGCATCACTAAGGTATGTCAGATGAGTTTGGGCCAGAAGGCTGAAGATTTGATGCTTCAACGTTCAGTAGTATAGGGGCTGTCCAGGTGTTCAGCTATCTCTATAAATTGGCTAAGGTTTAGAAGCTATACTTAGTGCTTCCCATAACTTCAGTTAACTTAGTCATTCTGGATTTCTGACTGCGTTGAAGACCTATAGTCTCATAGCCAATCCTGGCTATTTACCTTGAGAGAAAAGATCTGAGTGGATGGTTTTCAGCTGACATTCATTCTAAAGCCAAGAAAAAGCCAGGTTCAAAATTAAGTGTTTTAGTCAAGAGAGACGACAGAGGTTCTGGTTAGTCAACAAAAGGATGCACTGGGTATTAAGACTATCTTGTACCTCACTGGTACAAATAGGAATAATTATGCTCTAATTGTATTTTGAGAAAAAAGTTTTATTTTAACAGGAAGGGTAATATGTAGGAGGAGCTAAGGGGGAAGGAGCACCGAGAGGAAAAGATCGAGTAAGGAGAGGAGATGATGAATTAGATGAGAAGCTAGGTAATGAGAGAGAAAAAGAGAGAAATAGAGAGGGGGCATGGAGGCAGAAGTTCACGTGTCTCCACCAGTCAAAGTTAGTTTACATATCTAGGTTGGGTATTGGGTTACACTTCTGATTGAGCATTATCATACTTATAAAACCTTTGATTTACATTTAAAAAATTGTATAAACTCAAAATGGAAAATGGGGCACGGGATAGAGGTTTTCTAGGGAGGTGAAATGGGGGAAGGGGATGGCATCTGAAATGTAAATAAAATATCCAATAAAAAATATTTGGTGGTTATATATGCACATTTATATTTGTATGTGTGTTTGTGTATGGGTGTGTGTGTGTGTGTGTGTGTGTGTGTGTGTGTGTGTGTGTGCATGTGAGCATCTTTATAATTGTTAATTTTGTATTGGAAGTTTTACATCAGTTATGGTACATGTTTATTTACCTCCTCATGAATAATTATGCATATTAAAATTGGGAATCCTTTGCCATTTTAACTCAAATATATAGACTTTAAGTAAAACATTTTTAAAATTCAAAATCATATGGTTGACAAGTTGATGATACAGATTTAGGCCAGTTACCCTTCATTGTCTGTATGACAGTAAAGGTGTTTCAGACAGGTTCAAATGAGGGCAGCAGACCTTTTTTCCATTTGTGTGATACCATTCCATAGATTGATGTAGAATCTAAATAAAAAGCACCAATTCCCAAAACAACTGAGCACTGCAACTTGTATCTGTTCTTTGTGACTTTGATTCAACAGTAACATGTACCTCATGCACCTATCACTACAAATCCATCTTCCCACTCCTTCTGCCTTACCATGACAGAGTTTACCTTCAGTCTATGGAGTAAAAGAAACCCACCCTTCTTTGAATTGACTTTGCCAGGTATTTTGTCTGATAAACAAGAAAATAAATATCAGATCTATCAATGCTATTTATATGTCCCAAGATCCTGCCTTTTTTATTGCTAGGATGTGAGAAGTGTGTGTGTGTGTGTGTGTGTGTGTGTGTGTGTGTGTGCATGTGTGTTAGTGTGTGTGGACATGTGTGTGTTTTATAGGTAACATTTTTATTCAACTCTATATTTTGAAAATGCTTTCACTAAATTTGTAGTTTTATTTCAATATTTTGATAGAACAAAATGTGAGAAGTTTTAGCATTTCAGCTAATAGTTAAATTTTTGAACATTTAAATTGTCAGAAAATCTCAAGCTAATAGAAAAATTGTAGAAGTTAGTGAAAAGATATCCCATCTACCTTTATTCAAATTCCCATAGTAGATCTTACTTTTTTTTCTAGGTGTGGACAATCTATTGGCAGAATGTTTATCTAACAAATGCCTTGCCCTAGGAAACTTATACAAACAACTATTTACAGCATATGTCACAGAGAACTCAGTATACATTTCCTAGCACAAACAGCATCACAGCAAAATCATCACTGAGATTGCAAACCCAGAGTATTCATATCTATTTAGCAATATTATTTCATCTGCTAGCACTTTTCACATTTCCCAATAATCACAATGGTGCAATGTGTAAGAAGAAAATAATGTGTTTCTCTGAAGTATGTAAGCCAGAATTTAATATACATTTACTAAACTTTGCTCTCTACAGTATAATAACATCCAAATCATATATGCAAATAAGATTCTATTTTAAGATTAGGAAAACTATTATCTAGAAGATACATCAAAATGTGGAAAAATACATTCAGTTGTTTTGGAGCTGGAGAAACATGTGATAATGTCTTTATTATGCAGAAATGGCTCACTGATAATGGATCATACTAGAAGATAAAAATCGAATCAGAGAAGACTTAAAATATTCAGTTTTATAAAATTGCAAATATGGAAAATTTTTATTTTGTGAAATCGACAGATGAAAATAAAAATAAAGTTGAGGTATCTGAATGAAACATTAAAATTTTAGATGTAGATCCTCTAAACCGACCTGAGGATAGTAGTTATGGTTTGGTGGTATTCTGGTTATTTAGAAAATACTATATCACTGTCTCTTAAGAAGGGTGTTAAAGTCTGAATTTGAAGGCTTCTTCACCAAGCACAATCTGTTAATATGATTCCTCCTACCATGGAGTAATTTAAACTTTTAACTACTTGGGTTATTGGGGTATACACACTCTAGGGCACTGCAGACTTGACCCATTTAGTCTTCACAGAAAATAAGAAACTTTCTCCTAGGAACAATTGGTAGAGATAAAGGATGTTAGTCATATAACTTCTTAGATACAGGGAGAAGGCCAGATGTATATTTTCTTGAGACAATGAATATGTGCAAACACCATAATTTTACACAATTTAAGTATTTTGATGAACTTTCTAGAAACGTGATGTTATATAGGGAGAAGGGAGAGGCACAGAGATAGCCATAGAAGCATAATGAATAAAATTGGCCCAGGGGCTGTAATGAGTGGTCTGAATTTCTTTATATTTTAAAGCATATGCTAATTATTCATACAAAGGGATTACATTGCCATACCTAAATTTATGTAAAATTTGAGTTTGTGTCATATCAGCCATTCTTCATCTCATTTCTATCTCTCTTTTTTTGTTCTATGGATCTTTTCAACTATAACTTATATTTGACTCGGTTCCTCATTGTTCCATGATTTCACATGAAAGAAAATGCTATGTATGCCTTTGTCAGAATGACTAATTTTCTTAAGTTTCCCTCTGGTTCCATCCTCATTTCTATAATGTATTCATAGCAGAGATGACACTTGGAGAATTGTAGTGTCTGCATGTAAGAAGCCATAGACAAGAGCTTGGAGCTTGGGAGCTGGTTCAGTATTTAAAGCATGTAGTGATATACCAATGTACTCAGTTCTGCTCAAAGCATCCACATTGACTGACATGTGGCTGCAGTTCCAGAGATTCCAAAGCACTCTTCTTGCCTCTGTGAGCAGCAGACCTGTATAGTGTGAACATGCACATACTTAAGCACACACATATGCACAAAATTAAAATATTTAAACGTTATCAATAGATTTCAGTTGTGGAAGGATGGCTTGGAACTTAACAGCGATGACTACTCTTCCCAAGCTCCAGTGCTTTATTCTTATCACCCAACGTGTTTGCTTGCTCAAAACTATCAATGACTCAAGTTCTAATGGGTACAAAATATCTTCTACACTGTCCAGGTTTTGTACATGAGGTTTACAGATAGACATAAAAGAGATATGCCCATTTACATAAAATAAAAAGAATATTACACACACACATAAACACACACACACACACACACACACACACACACACGCAACCCAAGGTATATTTTTCTGGGCCATTAGATAATTCTTTATTTTACAAATGTATTATCTCGTGTTCACTATACTTTGCATGATATTGTACAACAATTTATATAAAATGATAATCTTATATATTACAAATTTTGGTCAATAATGAATAGTAAATTATGTAACAATAAAGTTGTGATAACAGGTAGCTGACTTCTGATGAGTCCATATAGTGAAGGAATTGGTTACAGGATGATTGATATTTTCAAACTGCAATCATAGCATTGTACAACAGATAAAAGAATAAGACAATGTATAAGACAAGACAAATGACCAGAGTACATATTGTACTTGAATGAAACTATCTTTTACAAAAGCAGTATAAAAATAGGCTTAAACTAGGCTTGATATTGCTCATGAGAACAAAGGGGCAAACTATGGGAAAGCATGATTCAAGAAATGACACACATATTCGCAGTAGCACTGGATATTTGTAGAAGGCCATATAGATGACCGTAATGGAGGAGAATGAGTAAGAGATGACAAAGGTGAACACCAGGATGAGGATAGATTGGGTGGCTCTGTTTTCAGGTGAGGCATTTAAAAGGTACTGAGAGCTATGGATATGCTTGACTTGTTTCTTATGTCTATAGAGGATACTCACCATGGAGACACTTGAGCAGGCCATGAGACCCAGACACAGTCCATCAGAGAAGCACAGTAAGAACATATACAGTGCATTTCCCACATCTTCTGAAACAAATGCTGAGCAGTATTCATAAATCTCCCAGTCACTCACATTTTTGATGTACCTGGGCCTTGATACTCTTACTGGAGTCATGATGTTTAGAAAGACTTGCACAAGCCAGCCTACTGAGCAGGAGGGACCAACGTACTCGTTGGCTCTGTGTTTAAGCATCATCCACCTGGAGTTGCTGGGCCTGATTGTGATTGCTTGGAAGCAACTCAGTAGGCCCATGGCATACAGGGACTGTCCCCTTGTTATTCTGTAAGTATAGTTGATTAACTTACATCCAATATCATCCATGAAATCTTTAAATCCATAATACAACAGTGTCTGTGGAATGCCTTTTGAGATGATATACAAGCAGTTGGCAAAAGCCAAGTGCTCTATAATCTGGTCTTTGGCTCTTAAAAACTTTCCAGTAGATATTGAAAAGATATAATAAAGTAGTATTGAAGAATTTCCAATCATGCCCACCACAATCTGGGAGAAGAGAAAGATTTCCATTGCCAAGTTTTCAAAAACCATTTTTTCCTATAAAACAGTAAATAAATTTATTATATTTATTAATCCTTAAATACATTATAATTTGCATTACTTCATGATGTTATCTAAAAGAATATAATTATCACTTTATTGCTTTTCAAAAGCTCTCCCACTGAAGAACAAAGGTTTGTTGGTAATGTAAATGTTTTCTATTATTTAAATAAAAAGTTTGGACACCTTTTCTTAGGAATAATATTTTCACTGGACAAAGTGATGCATGTTAACATAGCCATCAAGAGATAGAGGCACATAGACAAATTAATTTGTGATAATCTTGCCTACAGAGTTATTTCCAGGGCAGACAGTGTTATAGAACACATAAATTTATGTTAAAATAATAAATGTTTTTATTTCTTCTGAAAGACATGACGATTTTGGGTTAATTTTCAAAGAATGCACTTTTAAGATGTATTAATTCTGAAATTCACAAGAAATATAATTTACAATTCCTTAAGAAAAGCAATAAATAATACTTGGATATCTTACTTTAAAGCAGTAGTTTAATATTCGCAATATATAAATTATATTTAGTTTTAATATTTTCACAGTGTTTCATTATGTGTTTTTACTTATGAGGGTGATTGCATGGGAGTGTAAGTTTCAACAGTGTCCAGAGTTCTTTGATCTGCCAATTATGGATTTGAAGGTAAGGACAAGCCACAAATAGGTCCTTCAAACTCAACTCACATAGAACATGATAGCAATATGCACTGTTAAGAAATGGCTTGTCCTTCTATTCTATAAAACTATTTGAATCTACATTTAAGAAAATCATAAAATTTGTAACACATTAAAGATGGATAATGACTTGAATAAGTTATATGTAAACTGTTCAGATGTCAAAAAATGTGCAAAATCTGGGCCAATGTCTTCAATAATTAAAGGAATACAATGAAGGGATGCAAATCAAAGCTGCAATGTGTGGTCATCCCATTCAGTATAAACAAGTATTAATCAAAACAAATTATCATAAATAAAGGCAAGAGTAAAAGCTGCTGGGCATAAGGTGAAATAAGAATCCATGACCAGATTCTATTGAAAAGTAACATATTTTAGCAACTATACTAGCATTGTTTTTCTTCAGTAAACTGATAAATCATTACCAAATTCCAATTTACATGTTGGAAGAATCTGGGATTCTGAAAGGATCCAAAGCCATATAGGAAATGACTGGTTTTGAGTAATAAGTGTAAATGAATGTTCTTAGTTTTTCTCAAATTGCCCTACTGAGTCTCAGCAGTTCTCAGGTAGACTTTGAAAAGCCTCAGCAATTTCTTTCTATAATGGTTTGCAGTCAGAATTTCTAACCTTACATGGTTTTGTATAAAATGGATGTCAGCATGCATGAAAACTGGATTATGATTATAGACTCTCACTTTGCACTAAAATTGTCAACTCGCTGAAAAGCTGAAATTCTACAGCCATGACAGGAAAATGCTAGTACACAGATGTAGGTAGCAGCAACAAGAGTCAATAGTACAGACATTGCACAAAGAATTTAGCAGTAGTACTGTTTGAAATTAAAAGCATTCTGCATATTAAAAGAAAGTAAAACCCTAGTGTGGTAAAACCTACAAGATGGTAGAAAACATTGGCTTTTGAACTTCATTCAAGAGCTTTATATCTACTCTGTATAATGGAAAATAAAGATTAAAATATATCTTCTCAAACTTTTAAGTCATCAGATTAATGATACCAACAGAAATTTGTTAAAGACAAAACATGGAAGTGTAGGCAATGCCCTTTACATGTACTCACTGTATGTAACATTTCTGTGAAATGGAAATTAGAAATATTTTGAGACTATTTTACAGACCTTAGAACCATTAGCATCCAGAAAATAGACAATAACAAGTGCTGAAGATGTTGTGGTGATCACCAACCATCATTCTATACTGGGGGGAGGAAAAAATAATACATTCATTATAGAAGTGAATATAAATATTCTTCAAGAAATTTAAAATAGAATTACCACATAACACAGGAATGTAAGTTTTCCACATACACACAAAGGACTCCATCTCCTACCACAGCAGGCATGAGCATCCGTGTAAGCCACTGATTTTTCACAATATTAAAGACATGATGTCCATCCTGATGGACCACATAAAGTTCATCAGTGAAAATTACAGTGAAATTTGTTCAACTGTAATGGAAAATAAAATCATGAAATATTCAGTAAGGTGACAGATTGGAAAGAAATTCAGTAAGATGAAAAATTAAGAAAAACAACTCAAGTTGTTTGTAGAACACAGACATGTCCATGTGAATGTATGTGGACTATTGCCATTATGGACTATAAAAGCAAAGAAGAATTCAAAAGATTCAGACATAATAGATATTGAGGAAGCAAGGCTAGGGTAGTAAATACTGTATATGTTGTAAAAATTGAATAGGAATATAAGGATATAGAGAAGTGCTTGACGTTGAGGGAATTTGAGAGGAAACCTAGAAGAGAAAGAAAACTAACGTTTTAGAAAATGTCATGAAATTCAACATTATGTATTGTAATTAATTTTTTTAAAGCTGTTCCTTCAACAACTTTTGTTCCAGTTTTTTGCCATTGAACATAACAATTCTTGTAGTTGTATAATCTTAAAACTTACACTGTATACTCAATATAAAATTATATTCCCCTGATAACACTTGTGTTATGTGTCTTCTATGGATATTTTCTTGTATTTGAAGGACTGGGGATTAAACCAAGAGATTCATGACTAGACGATGAGTACACTGCCATGGAGCTACATTCCTATTCTTTCTATATAAATTTTAGATCAATATGTCATGTTTCAGAGTAATGAAATTTGAAATCTTTATATCTTGGTGATACAAGGTCTATACTGTCATTTTATGCATAGAAAAATTTGAATAAATCTGTCTTGTTTGTTGTCCCAAAATTTTTACTGAAAGGACATGGTATAAACATTCATTTCGTTTTGCTTTATAGAGTACATTTTAAAGTATAATAAATTTATTTCTGAATCGATGCTTTTCCAATGCATTTCCATATGCATTATTAATTTGGTTTTGATTATAAATTCATCTCTGAACATCAAGTATAAATTTATTTCTGAAAGAAGTTCTTGTGATATATATGTCTATACTTGTATGATGTTCTTTTTAATATGAAAGAGGAATTGCTATTTTATTTACCAATTTTACTTCTTAGTATGACTAAATAATAATTAAAATCAAGGTCTTGAAAGCTTTCTTGTCAGTTCCTTCCACAACAGATCACTCAAAACAATGGTAAATCATTCTACATGTCCATGAACAAAGAACTGCATGAGGACCACATGGTGTATATGCACATTGGAATTGTGTTATATGTAACATAATGTATATTACATATTATATACTGTCTACAAAGCCCAATGTCCAGAGTCCAACCAGGGTCCCACATAGTGAAAGAGAGACTCAGCTCCCAAAATACATCTTCTAAGCTCCACACTAATATGTTATTCTAGATTCGTATGTTTTTCATAAAAAAATGGATCCTCTAATAAAAATTGAAAAGCGAGTAGAATAATGATTAACAGAGATATGAGGAGAAGGTGATGAATCTTTGATTATGTGCAAAATGTTTTATGTCGGTGATGAAATGTTCTTGAGATCACCTGCAGAACCATGGAATCATGTTTCTTATTTCTGAACTATACACTTAGAATGATTTACATGATAAATTTTGTAGTTTGACTTTGGTTTTTACTTTAATAACAAGGGCACTGTTAGTAATATGTGAAAAGTTCTTGCTATGTTTTCAGGTGCAGAGCTCTAGTGATGACAACAAACTAAACAGGACACTGACTTTTGCTCATAGCTTTCTGATAAAATACTAAAAGTCACAATGATGGGTTTTCATTTTTGTGGAAGATTTAAAACTGTATTAGGTAAGGGTTAAGTATGGCAGTGTTTTGCTGTTGTTATTTTGAGTTTCACTTAGTCCCATTAATCCCTGATATCCGACAGCTACATGATAGCTTCTGAAATTCTCAACAGTGACCATATCTTTGGAATATAGAAAGTCCAACACTTTTGTAGAATTTTAAGAGGCAGAAAGTGTGGGGTTGATAGCTCGCATGTGTGTGCTCTTGCATGAGACCAGTTGGGCAGAGTTGTGGTTCCCGCATGTCTAACATGGTTCAGTCAGCTGGAAACATGACACAGGGTGGCAGAAGCATGGGAATTTGACTGAGCCCCTTCCATGGGGTGCTGGGTGGTCACTGTGGGACCTGCCTGGAATGTGGGGAGAACTCAGTGTGAAATCCCTCGGGGCAGGGCTCTTGAGTGGACCTGGAGGCTGATTGTCTTTGTCTTCAGGCTCCCAGAGGCCACTGGGAGTTGCAGAAGAACAGAAATGCTAGAGGGAGAGGGAGCTCTAACAGTGCCCAGCAGGTTGGAGACTCTTCACTAATGCACTCCCTTGGCTGGATCACTGGCTGCTTGGCTAGCTTGCTTGAAGAGGCAGCCTCCACAGTGGGAATGCAGAGAAGTTCTCTATGGGAGATTAGGCACCAGCTTGGTAATCAAAGGACCACTCCATGGTTCCCTGTGGCAAGTCCCAAAGACAAGAGGAAGTCCATGGTTTTATAAGCTTTATTGTCATGGCACATGGTAGATGAATCTGGCTGCACCACCCAGACCCCAAAACTCAGGGCATATTTGTGTTAAATAGGGAGGGACTAGGGTCTGGGAAAGGATACCTAATTGGCTATGTCCTCTGGCCTTCAGGTATCTCACTAATATGAAAATCTCTTGAGGTTGGGTGGCCTATTGTCATACCCTCTAACTCTGGAGGAACTGGTAGGTGTTTTGCCCTACATGACTGAAAGGCGTGGATCAATGGAGGTCTGGAATGGGGGTGTGGGTCTCCTGTCAGGATACTGGAGTCTGGGAGCATAGTCAAACACCTACCATAATCACATTACTGTCTAGGGTTCATGGCCTGTGCTCAACCAGGAACCAAGCTATCCTTTCAAGGTCCCACAGAAAAACCTAACTGTTCATTTTAAAAGAACCTTGAGTGTGCATGATATTATTAATAACAAGTAATCTGGGATGCTATACCAACAAATTTAAGGGTTTGTTTACTGAAACATAGAAACAGAACCAGAAAAACATCTGACACTCTCAGAATAAGTGAAAAAATTAAACATATTCCCAGGAGCACAGGCAGTCTTTCCTAACCAGGGACACACACAGGAAGATTGCTCTAAACAGGGACACAGGAGGACTGCCCTAAGCACCCCTAACCAAAGAAAGCACTGCCTGCCTCCAGGAGGCTTCCTCTAACCCATGTCAAAGAGCTCAACCTGACTAAAAGGAGGCAAGATGCTATTAGAAACACTACTATCATGCATACATTACTTTCTTATAACTCATTAAACTTTTAATTCCAATTCTCAATTTTCTATAAAATTCATATTTTCCTCATAGAAAATCTCCCTGTAATTCTATCATTTATGATACAATTTTAATTACTTGTATCAATACTTAATATAGCCAACACCTACATTCTAACTGTTAAAAAGTAAAATTGTAATGTAGCAGTTTCCAGAAGCAAATAAATAAGTAAGTAGAAGGCATTATAATAGTAAAACACAGAGTCTAGCAGACACAGGACCTACCTTCTGTACTGGAACTATATCTTTTTTCTGATCTGCTTCTTTACATGGGTCATACTGTCAGGCCTCATCCCTTATCCCAAACCACACCCTGCCTCTATCCAAGAAGGTATACCATTACCAGTAACACAGGAAATATTCTGTACTGAGGGAATCTGTAAGTCCACCTGCAAATGAGGAAGATCCTGCCTCTAGAACTCAAAGCCTGTCTGTCTTACAGGAGCACAGGCAGTCTTTCCTAACCAGGGACACACACAGGAAGATTGCTCTAAACAGGGACACAGGAGGACTGCCCTAAGCACCCCTAACCAAAGAAAGCACTGCCTGCCTCCAGGAGGCTTGCTCTAACCCATGTCAAAGAGCTCAACCTGACTCCAAGGAAGCAAGATGCTATTAGAAACACTCAAGCAAGTTAACACTGAGATAACCAGATGGTGAGTGGCAAGCCCAAGAACATAAACAACAGAAGCTGATGCAATTTGGCATCAACACAACCCAGTTCTCAAACAACAGAAAGCTCTGGATACCCTAACACACATGAAAAGCAAAATTCTGAAAAATATACCACCTCATGGACATGATACAGACATTTAAGTGGGATATAAATAATTCTTGTAAGGAAATACAGGAAAACACAAGAAAAAGGGTAGAATTCCTTAAAGAGGAAATAAATAAATCACTTAAAAATACAGGATAACATAATTAAGTAGGTGAATGAATTGGACAAAATAGAACAAGACCTAAAAATTGAAATAGAAACAATAAAGAAATCACCAATGGAGGCACCCATGGAGATGGAAAACCTAGGAAAGAAATCAGGAGCAACAGGAGCATCACCAATATAATACAGGGTGTGGAAGAGCAAATCTCAGGTATAGAAGATGCCATAGAAGATATTGACACATTAATCAAAGAAAATACAAAGTGTAAAAAGGTCCTAATTCAAAACAGCTAGGAAATGCAGGAAGCAATGAAAATATCAAACCTAAGAATAATAGGAATAACAGTGAGAAGGTTCCCAGCTCTAACTGCCAGAAAATATCTTCTAGAAAATCATAGGAAAAAAGTCCATAACTTAGGGAAAGAGATGGTCATGAATGTACAAGAAGCCTACAGAACACAAAATAGATAGGACAAGAAAAGAAAATCCTCCCATGATATAATAATGAAAACACCACTTGCAAAGAACAAAGAAAGAATATTAAGAGCTATAGAGGGGAAGAGGGAGGACATATCACAATTATACCAGACTTCTCTATAGAGACTCCAAAAGTCAGAAGGTCCTTACCAGATGTCAGTCATATTCTAAAAGAGTACAAATGATAGCCCAGGCTACTATATCCAGCAAAAATCTCAATTACCATGAATGGAGAAACCAACATATTCCATGTATAAAACCAACTTTACACAATATCTTTCTCCTAATCAATCCCTATAAAAGATGCTGGAGGGAAAACTCCAACATTAGGAGTCTAAATACACCCCAGAATATGTAAGAAATTAAACATCTCTCCACAAACCCAAAAGAAGAGTATTACATACACATAAAACCACTTCTAAAAACAAAAAATAACATGAACTTACACTCATTAGTATTTCATATCTTTCAACATAAATGGATTAATTTTAACAATAAAAAGACACACAATAACAGACTGGATATGCAAACAGAATCTAGAATTTGCTGTGTGCAAGAAATACACCTCAGATACACTATATATCCTATAACAATTCACACGCAACTCAGCCACTGACATGGGGAGAGACTCAAGGACATTACTTTATAGCTGCTTTATCTGACAAACATGCAGATGGTTTGATGATCATGCAGACAGTAGAGATAAAGGAAGAACACAATAAAAGTGGAGAGCAGATCTCTTGTTAATAGTTATTTTTAGTCAGAAATTAAAACTGAGACAACATTAAGACCTAGGAAGCTACAACTTTCTGTCCTGCTACTCTCTTGTGAATGACCCCAGACCCCTGCTTATCTTCCTTCTCTTCCTTGGTTGGTATCATCTATGTGTTCACTGTCAGTGAGAGCCCCAATCATTCAGTGAGCTGAGGGCAGAATAGGGATGAAGTTTTTAAAAAATTAAATGCCCCAATGTCTACTACAGAGGTTTCTGCACTTTTCTTTTTCACTATGTGAACTTGAAATTTTCTCTTTAATGAAAATAAATCATTTTCCAAAGAATTTGCAGAGTATATGATGTGTTTTTATCCAAGTGCCTTCTTGAGCACTGTAGAAAGAAACTAATCTTATAATTAATGAGGTGCAGCTAACATGAAGGTGGACCTTTCACTTCAAGCTGTTAAAGATGCCAGAACCTTTGATCTTGCAAACTGTGTAACTGACCAAGAGAATTGAAAAGCTTTTACTAAAGCAAAACAAATGGAGATAGGATTCAGTTAATGTATCAGGAGTTTGATTCCAAAGCATCAAATCAAACCTCTGAAATTTTGCTGGGGCAGGAAAGCATGAAAAATGATGTGCAGGTGCACATCATGATAGACGACAGAAAAGATGCCATATGTCTGCCTCTTTTGCTCTCTGCCTCATCAGCTTGAAAAAGAGGTCTCTGTGAACAAGAAACTATGCATAACCATCTATGCTCACCTGACCCCAACCTCACTGCTAGGGTTATAGGTATCATAAACACACATCTGGCTGTTTGTTCAGGTGCTGGGAATAAAACTTGATTTTATGTTTGAACAGCAGGTATCTTACCCACTGAAGAAGCAAACTATGAAGTCAACCATGAGACTGGAAAAGCCTTCCTCAGGTTCTGTTTGTCATCAACTTCAAAAATATTTGTATCTCAGATTCTTACAATGTACTGATTTCTGGCTAGTTTTTTGTTTTGTTTTGTTGCTATTTTAAAAATATACCTGAGTGTCAAAATTCTCAATGATTTTACATTTCATGTAACAAAATAAAATAAAAATATATTTTTAAAAAGAGTAAAATACTTTAATCTATTTAGCATAATATGGGGACGTAGACAATAGCTTGTCTAGTTTTGAAAGTCCCTAGATTTGAACCCCAGTGACATAATTAAGGAAAAATAAAAAATCCAAAAAACAAAAGAGGTAAGATATATGCAAAAAATACAGATGTGGTGAGAAAGAAAAAGATAAAGATACAACACAAAGAAGAGAAAAAGAGAGAGGTTAAGTAAAGCAAAGAAAGAAGAAAATGAGGTGATACAAATGTTAAGAGAGACTTAGCAGCAGTTTATTGGAAGAACATGGATCACTCAGCTGAGGGAGGATTTGAAACAGTCTACTGTGACCTGAGATGGAAATAGCTGCAATTTCACCCCAAAGTACTTTTAAGTTCCCACTTCCTAAACAATAGCTAACTGCCTTTCCCTTGCCCTATCTATGTCCTGTGTTTCCCTCCCTCTCTAACTCCCTGCATCCCGTCTTCTCCCCTTCCCTTCTTCATTCCTTTCCTCCCTTTCTTTTCTTTTCCTTTCTTTTCTTTTCTTTTCTTTCCTTTTCTTACCTCTCCCTTCTTTACATATTTCCTTCATTTCTTCTTTCACCTTTCATTTCTTCTTTTTTCTTTATTTTTAAAAAATTTCCTTCTTCCCTTCCTTTTTCCCTTCACCATTCTTCTTGGCTGCAGAGGTTTTGAAATATATATATATATATATATATATATATATATATATATATCTTGATATATATATATATCAAGATGTAGAGACACACTCAGGAAGAAAATACAAGCATATGCCTGCTTTCTCCAAGTATTGCTTTCTATCTTTTGTGTTTACTATTTCTGTGCTGTGGTCACTTACCTCAGTGCTTTATGACACCATGGTTATACCAGTATCCTTAAGGAGAGAGTGTCTGCTGAAACTATGGTGAGATATTCCCGGTCATTTAAAGGGGTAATGTTCTCCTGGTGTTCTTTCCCAGAGGATTGGTGATTGTTAGCTCAGTTCTGGACCCCTGATGACAGCATCTTCACAATACTTTTCAGAAACTTTTAATTACCTCCCTTTCACAAAAAAATAAATAGCTAAACAAGCCAAGAAGTGCAAATTACATGAGCTACTCCAGGAACATTTTTTGTCAGTCCTTGGAGCAGAAAACTTATGGAAAAGTGGCACAAAAATCAAACTTTAAAGCAATTAAAGTATAAGAAAGTTCCATAGATTTTTCCCTAGAAGGCCTTCCCCTCTCACCCAGCCTCTCAGACAGTCTCCACAGAAAAATTTTTGTTTACATAGACACACAGGCCAGGTGCGATATTAGGTGCCTATTAGCATTCCAAAAATAGATGCTAGCTGCCATACTCTCAGGGCCCTGCAAGTACCTCTATAGATTCTTGACTCCTCCCAAAATTTCTCACTCCCCCAGAGATTAAGCCAAATACTAAGGAGAATACATGACCTAGTTTGTTGCCCTGGGCACATACATAGGAGAGAACTGCCTTGTATGGCCTCAGTGGAAGAGGATTCATTTAATCATATGAAAACATGATGCTTCTGGGAAGAGGGATGCTAGTGAGGGTGAGGCCCAGATGGGTGGCCAAGTGAGGGAGTACCCTCTCAGATGCAGGGTGAGGTGCAGAGGGTGAAGCTCTAGGGGAGTGGAGAACAGGAAATGAGGCAACTTTTGGAATATAAATAAATAAAATGATCTAATAAAAAAAGAGAAATAATGGTTCAAAAAAAACACAAGAAAGAAAAAAAAAGATCTGATCCACAGTATTAAATGTAGCATTTATGAAGCCTCTTAATTTGGACGAGGCTCATGTCTAATTGAAATTTTGTCAGGATCCTTAGTAAGAGAGAAAAAAATTTCTTACTACAGAGTGACTACAGAATGAGTACAAATTCTTCAGATATTTTGGAGCTAGTCACCATGTGATAATTTTTATAATATGAAGAGAAAGCTTACAAATACTGTATTATACAACAGGTAAAAGTAAATCAAAGAAGATTTAAAACAGTTTTAAACTTCATACAAATAAAAATAAAAAATAATTATTCTTCTTTTATGAATTGGGTAAATAAAATTAAAACTGAAAATGAGATATCTGAACAAATCAATCTTAAATGTGTGGAATCAGTCCTAAGAAACAGAGTTGAGGCTGGTTCTTATGGCTTAGCAGTGTCACAAACATTTAGCAAACAAAATATCAATGCTGGTTAAGAATGGAAAGCTGAGGTGGTACCGGCCTTTAATCTCAGTACATTGGAAACAGAGGCAGGTAGACCTCTGTGAGTTCAGAGCCAGCCTAGTCTACTGAATGACTTCCAGGACTTTCAGGACACATAGACAGACTCGATCTCAAAAAACAACAAATAAAGTGAAAGAAAGAAAAAGTATGTCTAGGTGCACTACAGAGCTATAGTAATAAAAACCGCATGACATTGACATAAATACAGAAATGTTGATCAATGGAATTGGATTAAAGACCGAGAATGAGGTCCACCAACCTAAGGGTAACTGAGTTTTGAGGAAGACTCAACAAATACACCATTAGGGCTGCATATTTAGCAAATGTGACTGGACTAACTAAATGTCAGTATGTATAAGAATGCAAATAGACCTACATTTACAACCCTGGATAAAAGTAAAGTTCAAGTAAATCAAAGGCCCCAATATGAACCAGATATACTGAATCTGATAGCAGAGATGTTGGAAACAATCTTGAAACATTGGCACAGGAAACAGTTTCTAGAACAGAACACATTAGGAAAGGCAGCAAGGTCACCAATTAATAAACTGGACCTTATGGAACCAAAATATCTTTAAGGCAAAGGACACCCACCATCAATGGGAGGAAATGGCTGTCCACCTAATGGAAAAAGTCTTTCACCAACACTACATCTGAGAGTGGAATAATATCCCAAACATACAAAGAACACAAGTAGTTAGATACCAATAAAACATATAACCTAATTCAAAAGTAAAGTAAACATCTAAACAGAGAATTCAAACACTGGTATCTCAAAAGAAGCATTTAAAGAAATGTTCAATATATTTTTTATTGGATATTTTATTTAATTACAATACAGATGTCATCACCTTTCCCTATTTCCCCTCACTAGAACCCTCATTCTATACCCCCAGCTCCTTTATGCTTGTATACCACTTTGATTACATGCATATATTAAGTTCAGTTCTAGGTTGAGGGTCTAGTAATACAATAGATACAAATAGTTGAAGAACAAGCAATACAATAAGCACAAATAGTCAAAGAAAAAATAAGGAATTAAACACATTTATGTGAACATTCCTGTGATCACTGTTCCTAAAGGCTTATCTGGATGATCAAAGTATCTGAGCCTAATTCCCTATCCTAGCCCAAGTTCATTTTCATGTCTGAAGACTACTTCCTTGTTTTAGCCTAAAATTTCGATTCTTGTCTGAAATTAATTCTTTGTTCTAGTCTAATATTTAGGTCCCTGCCTGAGATTACTCCTTTATTGTAGCCTAAGATTCAGACTTCTTCCTGAAATTACTTCTTTGTTCTAGTCTAATATCAGATTCCCGCCTGAAGCCTACTTTCTTACCTTTGACCTATGTCAGACTCTTGCCAAGCATTCCCAAAAGCTCTCCACCTTTCCCCCTTTTTATTTCATTAACAAAACTGGGCCTTCTTGAGTTGTTCTGACAAGAACACCTTCCTTTCCCATCATACAATATGCATTATCAAAAGCAATGCACTTCTGTCTTAGGTTGATAATGCTCTGTGAATGAACCTTATTTGTACTTAGATTGCCAGCCTGTTGTATTAATAATTCTCTGACTGGAACTCTATTTTCAGATTCAAGCCATGTACTTGGCTGCCAACATGTTGATGGTGTTGAAGAAAAGCTTTAACACAAAGGGCAGGGATAAAAATATTCCCAGGACAAAAAGGACTAGCATGATCAAGCCGTATATTTGATTTTTGAAGCTTGACCAAAATAAAAATACTGATCTCAGGCTATGGGTAATTTTACCTGCAGTATCAACCACATTAACACTCAGCAAAGAAGCATTCTTGAAATTCATGAGCTCACTATGTATCATTAAAACATCCTGAGAGGTGTTAGAATTATGCCAAATATACTGCATGTGGCATTAACCTTCTTCCTAATTATAATGACTAGCACTGTAAATTGTAGAAGTAACATTAATCTAATGGTATTTGGTATGACAGACAAGATGACTCCTTTACCTTAAATTCTGAACCTCCTTTCAATAATTTCAGTAGGATAAAGAACATCAACCTTTTTTTTGAAATGCCTATCTAAATCCTCTGCTATATTCAACACATTAGTAACATTTTTTGCTCAATGATTAACAGAAGTAGCTGTCTTAACTTCCTGTGTCACAGTAATTGCAGAAGCAGTGATGCCAGCAATTAATGTAATTATAGCTGTTATACCAGCAATAATCAAGCCCACTACCCTCTTGCTTCTCTTTAAAGCCTGACTCATTTCTTCCAGTACTTGGAAGCTATTTTCAAAATACCAAGGATTTGTGATACTCAAGGGACGAAAACAAAAGCTGGTTTATAGAACTTCATATTTGACATGCTGGATTTCAAAACAAAAACACAATTAGAAGGTGTGCAATTGATGCTACTTACATTAAATACTGTAGAAGAAACAAAAGTATTTTTAACTTGACAATTAAATGAGCCTTAACACATGTGCTAACACCTGTTTGAAATCCAGATCCTGCCCCAACTTTATTTCTTGATAACATAGAATCATAGAGAACTGCAGCTAATTTCCACATATGTCTCTGAAAATGTCCAGAACCAGACTTCCAAATGAATACTATTATGTCTAATATTGTATTAATTTCTAGATCAATCGATGGTTGAGTCTGAATAACTGGTTTCATTTAATAACAATATATGAGTCATTATAATTTTTCTTTTTGATTCTGTGTTCCACAAGGTCTAAGAACTTGAGGCAAGCAGCTTGTCCCATCAGGGGTATAGGTAAATGTAGTCACCTGTAGCTATGGGTAACCGGGTTCATCTGAAAAAAAGACTGGGAATGAAAGGAGAATGGAGGGCAAGAGAAAATATGGGGAAAAGACAACATATTCTGATCAAGGCCCGAAGTTTAATATTTTGCTTTCACATATAAAGGGGAAGCCCAACCTGCAGAGTCTCTTCTTGTTCCATCCCAAATACTGGATGAGGGGATAGCAGCCCAGAGGTGTCAAGAAAAGCTCAATAGTCAGTCCATTCTTCTTAGCTCCTGTAGGAGACTACAGGACACCAAGGCCACTGAAAATGTCTCCTAGGTCTTATTGTTTTGATCTACTGTGGTAAATGACTCATTCAGGCCTGCTCAAGGCTGTGGGGAGGACACAGGTAAGCAGTGGTGGGTACTTACATTCAATACGGCTTCCCAGTCACCATTTTCATGGCACTCAGCAGGCTCACAGGTCAGCATCATTCTTTGTCCTGGCATCAGCATGTCTCACCCATCACTCTGGAAGCCACCATGATTCTTCAGCATCCTACAGGAAAAAACACAAACATGTCCTCTTCCCCATATTTAATACCTGATCAGGATCATGGCTTATGCCAGTAAGTGGATCTTTCTCTTTCACTTATGCATGCATAAGTATACCTAGTTGTAGAGCATCAAAGACAGGCACCAGAAAGTTCCTTGGCATCCAAATATTCTAAATAAATAAATAAATAAATAAATAAATAAAATAAAATAAAACCCTTTAAATAAAATATAGAATGAATAGGATTTAAATAAATTTGTGGTGTACAGGTGTATATCTCTGCCTTTTTTATTTTAAGAAGATATTGTTTTAAAGTTCCATGGGCCAGTTCCACAGTCTCTTCTCCTTGACAACTGTAAGGAATCTCCAAAATATGGGTAATGTTAATTTGCTGCTGATCAAGGCCCGAAGTTTAATATTTTGCTTTCACATATAAAGGGGGAGCCCCACCCCCAGAGTCTTTTCTTGTTCCATCCAAAATGCTGGATGAGGGGATAGCAGCCCAGTCTCAAATATTTGACTGCCATAGCCAGTTCCATTATTTGTTTGTTTCTTTTATAATTATTATTAGGAACATTATTTATCTACATTTCAGATATTATCCCCTTTTCCCATTCCCCACTCCCAGAAAATCCTTATTCCATCCTCCCTCCTCCTATTTCTTACTTTTAATGGATATTTTATTTACATTTTAGATGTAATCCCCTTTCCTTCTTCTCCCCCCCCCGAAACCTCTCATACCTTCTCCCCTCCTCCTGCTTCTATGAAGATGTTCCCCCACCTACCCCCACTCCCATCTTCCCACCCACGAATTCCCCCACACTCGATGTCCAGCCTTTATGGGACCAAGGATCTCCTTTCCCCCTTATGCCCAACGAGGCCATCCTTACCTACACATACAGCTGAGTTCATGGGTCCCTCCCTATATGCTCCAAGGATGGTTTTTTAAACCCTGAAGCTCTGCTTGGTTGGTATTTATGCTCTCCTCATGTGGCTGCAAACACTTTTAGCTCTTTCAGTCTTCTAACTTCTCCAGTGGGAACCCATTGATCAGTTCAATGGTTAACTGTGAACATCCTCCTCTGAATATGTAAGACTCTGGCAGACCTCTAAGGAAACAGCTATATCAGGCTCCTGGCAGCATGCACTTCCTGACATCCACATCAGCATCTACCTTTGGTGACTGAACATGGGATGGATATGGTAGAATGGTCTTCAGATAGCCCCTCCTTCAGTTTCTGTCCCACATTTTGTCTCCATATTTGCTCTTTTGAGCATTTTATTACTTTTTCTATTTCTATGAAGGTGTGCCCCAACTCACTCACTCACTCTCACCTCCCCTTCCTTGAATTTCCCTTCACTGGGGCATCCAGCCCTCAAGGGACCAAGGCCTTCCTCTCCCACTGATGCCAGAAAAGTCCATCCTCCTCTAAAAATACAACTAGAGACAAGTATGTTCCCAGGCTAGCTGTTTAGACCCAGAGAGCTAGGGTTGGTTGGTATTCTCTCTCTCCCCATGGGGTAGCAAGCACCTTCAACTCCTTCAGTCTTCTCTCTAACTCCTCCACTGGAAACCCAGTGGTCAGTTTGATGGTTAACTGTGAGCATCCACCTCTGAATATGTCAGGCTCTGGCAGTGCCTCTCGGGAGAAAGGTATATCAGCTTTTGTCAGCATGAACTTCAGGACCTCTATAACAGTGTTTGCATATGCTGATTGCATCTGGGAAATATCTTCAAGTGGTACAGTCTCTGGATGGTCTCTCCTCCAGTTTTGGTCCACACATTGGCTCATATTTGCTCCTGTGAGTATCTTGTTACTCCTTCTAAGAAGGACAAAAGTGCCCACAATTTGGTCTTTCTTCTTCATGGGCTTCATGTGGTCTGTGAGTTATGTCTTGGATATTGTGAGATTTTGGACTAATATCCATTTATCAATGGGTACATACCATATGTGTTCTTTTGTGATTGGGATACCTCAATCAGGATGATATTTTCTAGTTCCATCCATTTGTCTAAGAATTTTATGAATCCATTATTTTTAATAGCTGAGTAATACTCTATTTTGTAAATGTACCACATTTTCTGTGTCCATCCTTCTTTAAGAGGACATCTGGGTTCTTTCCAGATTATGGCTATTATAAATAAGGCTGAAATGAACATAGTGGAGCAGATGTCTGTTGGGCCATGGAAGGGTATCCTGGTTCTTGGGCTGTGGGTTCGGCCATGTCCCCAAAACCCAGGCTCCTGACATGAGGCCTAATCTCTGGTTCCACCTTTACCATTCAGTCACAGTACACAGGTGGGCATGATAAACAGCCCCCAGGCCCTTGAGAGATTTACATACTAATGAGGTACCTGAAGACCAAAGGGTGGAGCCAACTAAACAGTCCTCCCCAGCCTCTCCCCCCTTTTTCCCTCTCCTTTTTTTCATGCAGGCATGGCCTTGGTTTTTTGTGGGGTATGAATCCAGATCCATCCACCATTCGCCATTCCAATAAACTGGTTTTGGAAACCCAAGGACTTCCTTGTGTGTTGGAGCTGTGCCGTGAGGAACAGTGAGGAACCATGGAGAGGCTTTTAGTTAATGAACAGCGGGGCCTAACTTCCAGCTGTAAGAACCCAGATCGTTCCCAGCCGACTACCCACAGCATGGTGGGAGAAACCCTGGGTTCCCCAGCCATATTTTCCCACAGATGTCCTTGTTATATGTTGGGGCATCATCTGGCTATATACCCACGAGTGGTATCACTGGATCCAAAGGTAATATTATGTCCAATTTTCTAAGGAACTTTCAGCCTCATTTCCAGAGTGGTTGTACAAGCTTACAATCTCACCAAAAATGGAGGAGTGTTCCTTTTTCTCCACATGCTTGCCAGCATCTCTTGTCATCTATTTTATTAATCTTAGCCATTCAGGCTGATGTTAGATGGAATCTCTAGGTTGTTTTGATTTGCATTTCCCTGATTATTAAAGATGTTGAACATTTCTTTAGGTGCTTTATTCCCACTCAAGTTTCCTCACTTGTTAATTTTTTGTTGAACTTTGTACCCGATTTTAATAGGCTTATTTGATTGTCTGGAGTCTAATTTCTTGTGTTCTTTGTAAATTTTGGATATTAGACCTCTATCAGATGTAAGTTTGGTAAAGATTTTTTCCCAATGTGTAAGTGGCCAGTTTGTCCTACTGACATTGTCCCTTGTCTTACAGAAGATTTGCAATTTTATGAAGGTCCGTTTATCAATTCTTGATCTTAGAGCATAAGCCATTGGTGTCCTGTTCAGGAACTTTTCCACTGTGCCCAGGTGTTTGAGGCTCTTCCCCACTTTCTCTTCTATTAGTTACAGTGTTTCCAGTTTTATATGGAGGTCCTTGATCCCCTTGGACTTGAGGATTGTACAAGGAGATACAAATGGATTGATTTGCAAATTCCTACATGCTTACCTCCTATTCAATCAGCACTACCTTTTGTTATTGCTGTCTTTTTACCACTACATGGTTTTAGCTTTTTTGTCAAAGATCAAGTGACTATAGGTGTGTGAGTTCATTTTTGGGACTTCTATTCTATTCCATTGATCTTCTTGCCTACCTCTGTACCAATACCATGAAGTTTTTAGAACTATTGCTCTGTAGTACAGCTTGAGGTCAGGGATGATGATTCCCCTAGATGTTCTTTTATTCTTTAGAATAGTTTTCACTCTCCTGGTATTTTTGTTATTCCACATGAATTTGAGAATTGCTCTTTATATTTCTGTGAAGAATTTTGATGGAGATTGCATTAAATCTGTAGATTGCTCTTGAGAAGATGGGGACTTTTACTGTATTAATCCTGCCAATCCGTGAGCATGGGAAATCTTTCCATCTTCTGAGATCTTCTTTGATTTCTTTCTCCAGGGACTTGAAGTTCTTGTCATACAGATCTGTTGCTTGATTGGTTAGATTCACATTGAGGTATTTTACATTATTTGTGACTATTGTGAAGGGTGTCATTACCCTACTATCTTTCTCAGTCTTATTTTTTAAGTAGAGGCAGGCTACTGATTTGTTTGAGTTGATTTATATCCAGCTGCTTTGCTGAAGTTGTTTATAAGGGTTAGGAGTTATCTGGTGGAACTTTTGAGGGCAATTAAGTATGCTATCCATATCATCTGAAAATAGTGATATTTTGACTTCTTCCTTTCCAATTTTTATTTCTATGATCTTCTTTTGTTGTCTTATTGCTCTGACTAGAACTTCCAGTACTATATTGAATAGATAGGAAGAGAGTGGGCAGCCTTGTCTAGTCCCTGATTTTAGTGGGATTGCCTCAAGTTTCTCTCCATTTAGTTTGATGTTGGCTACTGGTTTGCTGTATATTGCTTTTTTTTTTTTTCTATTTTTGGTATGGCCCTTGGATTTCTGTTCTTTCCAAGGCTTTTACCAAGAATGGGTGTTGAATTTTGTCAAATGCTTTCTCAGCATCTAGTGATATGATTGTGTGTTTTTTTCCTTTGAGTTTGTTTATATAGTTGATTATGTTGATGGATTTGCATATATTGAGCCATTTCTGAATTCCTGGTATAAAGCATACTTGATCATGTTGGATGATTGTTTTGATGTGTTCTTGGATTTGTTTTGCGAGAATTTTATTGAGTATTTTTGCATCAATATTTATAAGAGAGTGTTTCTGAAGTTCTCTTTTATTGTTTGGTTTTTGTGTGGTTTAACTTTGAGCATTAATTGTGGCTTCATAAAATGAATTAGTATTCTTTCTGTATCTATTTTGTGTAATAGTTTAACGAGTATTTGTATTACATCTTCTTGGAAAGCCTGATAGAATTCTGCACTAAAATCATCTGATCCTGGGCTTTTTTTTTTGGCAGGGAGACTTTTAATGGGTGTTGCTATTTCATTATTGATTATAGGACTTTTAAGATGGTTTATCTACTTCTGACTTAGCTTTGTTGTCTCCTATCTGCCTAGGAAATTGTTCACTTCATCTAGATTTTCCAGTTTTGTTGAGTATAGGCTTTTGAAGTAGGATCTGATGATTTTTTTTTTAATTTCCTAATTTTCTGTTGTTATGCCTACCTTTTCAGGTCTGATTTTATTAATGTGGATACTGTCTCTGTGTCCTCTAGTTAGTCTGGCTAAGGGTTTATCTATCTTTTTGATTTTCTCAACCAGATCTCGGTTTTGTTGATTCTTGGTATAGTTCTTTTTGTTTCTACTTGGTTGATTTCAGCCCTGAGTTTGATAATTTCCTGCCATCTACTTGTCTTGGCTGCATTTGCTTCTTTTTGATCTAGAGCTTTTAGATGTGCTGTCAAGCTGCTAGTACCTGCTTTCTCCGGTTTCTTTCTGTAGGCACTTAGAGCTATGAGTTTTTCTCTTAGCACTGCTTTCATTGTGTCCCACAAGTTTTGGTATGATGTGTCCTCATTTTCATTAAATTCTAAAAAGTCTAATTTCTTTATTTCTTCCCTTACCAAGTTATCATTGAGTAGAGCATTATTCAGTTTTCATGTGTATGTGGGATTTCTATTGATTTTATCATCATTGAAGACAAGCCTTAGTCCATGGTGATCTGATAGTATGCATGGGATTATTTCAATCTTCTTGTATTTTGTGACCAACTATATGGTCAATTTTAGAGAAGGTATCATGAGGTGCTTAGAAGAAGATATATTCTTCTGGTTTTAGAGGAAATGCTCTATAACTATCTGCTAAAACCTTTTGGTTTATAACTTCTCTTAGTTTTACTGTGTCTTTATGCCAGGGATAACTCTATAAGGTCTGCATTTATATATTACTTGAAATTTTTCCCTTGAAGCCTTAATATTCTTTCTTTGTTATGTACATTTCTCATTTGGTTATTATGTGGCAAGTGTATTTTCTTTTACAGTCCAATTTATTTGGTTTTCTGAATGCTTCTTGTATCTTTATAGGCATCTCACTTATGATCAGGAAATTCTTCATTTATAATAGTTTTTGGTCCTTTGCACAGGGAATCGTATCCTTCCTGTATTCCTATTATTCATAGTTTTGGTATTTTTCTAGTATCCCAGATTTCCTATATATTTTATGTCATGAACTTTTAACACTTAAAATCTTTGAATCACATGTCAGTTGCTTTTATCTTGTCTTTGATGACCAACATTCTTTCTTCAATCTCTTCTACTTTCTTGATGATGCTTATGTCTGTTGTTTGCATTCTCTTTTCCAGAATTTCCAACAAACGTATTCTCTCAGTTTGTGTTTTACTTTCTTCCTCCATTTCTATTTTCAGGTCTTGAACAGTTTTATTTTTCTCTCTCACCAGAATGTTTGTATATTCCTGCATTTTCTTAAGTGATTTGTTCCTTTTAAAAGACCATTATTGTCTTCTTAGGATTGATTTTAAGGTAGTTTGTGTGTGTGTGTGTGTGTGTGTGTGTGTGTGTGTGTGTGTGTGTGT
>JADRCG010008370.1:92605-106925 GCA_019844195.1 Rhabdomys dilectus
TGTGTGTGTGTGTGTGTGTGTGTGTGTGTGTGTGTGTGTGTGTGTGTTTCAACTATGTTGGAATATTCAGGAATTTTTGTAATAAGAAAGCTGGGAGATGGTGGTCCCATATTGCCTTAGCAGTTTTTTATTGTGTTCTTACAATGGCCTCTAGTCATGTGACTTTTGGATACTTATTTTTCACTATTTACTTGGTGGATAGGTGCATTTTTAATGTTCTTTCACGTGTTCTCTTTGTTCTCTCAAGTTTTGTACTGAATGGCCTGTGTTTTGGTGAGCAGAAACTCTTCAGGTAATAGAAGGTTCTTTGCTGTGGGTTTTGCACTCAGAGGGATCTATAGGCATTTTGTGTTAGAATGTTGCCTCTGGGCTCTCATGTACCCATGTGGCCTCTGGTGTTCCAAGAACAGAATCTCCTCCAAAAATGTGGACTGGCATATGGAGCTTATGAGGAAGAGCAATATTGGGGTTACTGGGAAGGCAGGGGTCTCTGGAACAGCTCTGGCCTCTGGAAAAACAGCTGAAGTATTGGATAAAATAGCTATTGGATTATTTTTTTAAAATACAGAAAATTTACTTATGGCTCTGAGAATATTATATAAACATAAAATCCACTTTATTAATGTTATCCCATTGGCTTTTCCTCCTAAGTCCTCTTGGTCTAACTTTACATTTTCAAAATCTCCCAAGTTCATAAGCTCTGTTTTTATAAACTGTTAATCAATTTCTAATATACGTATACTCAGCGTTGTGTATGGTTTCCTGCTATGCCTAACTTACCTACTAAGGGAAGCATTCTTATGTAAGATGGTCTTCACAGACCTGGATGCCATGACCTGTCAATAGATTCTCAGTTATATCTGGGTCTCCTGAAGTCCTGCCTTATGGTAGAATATTGACAGGCCTAGTAGTGTGTGTGTGTGTGTGTGTGTGTGCGTGTGCGTGTGCGTGTGCGTGTGCGTGTGTGTGTGTGTGTGTGTGTGTGTGTGTGTGTGATGTAGGAAACCACATCTGTTGTAATTTCCTGAGTGCAGTGGTCTTATCATCACCAGTAGATATTTTCTCTGATTATCTCACATCTGGCTCTTTGAATTTTTCCCTTCTATTTACCATGATGTTACCTGAACCTTTGGTAAAGGAAAATTATAGAGATATCACATTTGTAACTTGGATTTAAGAGTCATTTTTTCTCTGCAATATACTTAGTTTTATAACCACCCTTACAACACAAAGAAATTACTCTGATGGGTTGTTAGTTTCACACTTATTTGTGGCTATAAATAAAATAGTTCAAAGAGTCCATTTGTTCATTTAGAAATCTTAAGGCATTCATTATTGATTGGTCTGTGAGGAACTCTACCATTGTCTCCAGGCCTGATCTGCAACACCAGGCTTCCTGTAAAGCAGTGTTTCTCAATCTGTGTATCATAAAATTGAAGAACACATATTTCCTGTAGTCTTAAAATTTCACAACCATGAGGGAACCTGAATGGAACACGAATGTTGAGGGAGAAAAATTTGCATCCACAAATAAAAGTACTTATAGCAAAGCTGGATTCCAGCAAACTCAAAGATATGCATGCACCACCCAGTCATATGGGCAACAAAGCTATGAAACCTATAGTCAGCCTCCTGATGTCAGCTATATCCAGCTTCAGACAATTGCCACTTAAGGGCAGACTGCATATATAAATTCTTATGGATAGCATCCCACTGGTTATACACTTAAACTGCCCTCCTCCCCCCTAGCATACACACAGCTTGTCAAAGATATGGCACTGGTGCTTATGATTCTACTACTGCTACAGTCTCCAAAATGCAGCTGTCTTATACAGCTCAGTCTGCAAAGGGCACCCAGTCTGCCTACCCAGTCTATGGTCAGCAGCCTGTGGCCAGCAGCCTATTGCCAGCAGCCAGCAGCCTATGACCAGAAGCCAGCAGCCAGCAGCCATTATACATACAAGACCAAAGGATGGTAACAAGCACTCTGACACTAGTCAATTTCAGTCTAGCACAGGGGGATAATAACCAGCCCACTCTAAGAAATGGACAGAGTAACTACAGTTATCCCTAGGTACCTGGGGTTGACTCCATGCAGTCAGTGACATCTCCTCCACCATATCCTCCTATCAGATTATCTTCTTCACAGCTGAGTAGTTATGATCGGAGCAGTTACATTCATCAGAACACCTATGACCAGCAAAGAAGCTGTGGGCACCCATGTAGATATGGTCATTAAAGTAATTATGAGCAGCATCTGCCCATTAGTTACACCCACCATAAACTGGATCCTATAGCTAGATTCCAAGTCAATATAGCTAGCAGAGCAACAGCTATGGGCAGCAGACTTCATTCTTACAGGATTCCCCCAGTAGCATATGTTTTTATGAGACGAAGTCTGAAGAATTTTCTGGTCTAGGAAAGACCCTGAACTTGAGTGGCCCTGATAACAGGGGCAGGGGAAGAGAAGAATTAGATCATGGAGGCATTAGCAGAGGTGGGCAGGGAGGAGGATATGGTGGAATGGGCAGCAATGGAGAGCGAGGTCACTTCAATAAGCCTGGTGGACCCATTAATGAAGGACCAGATCTTGATCTAAGCCTTCCTTTAGATCCCAATGAAGACTCTGACAACAGTGCAATTTATGTGCAAGGATTAAATGACAATGTGGTACTGGATGTTCCAGCAGACTTCTTTAAGAAGTGTGGGATGTCAAGATGAAAAGAGAACTGGACAACTCATGACCAATATCTACCTGGATAAGGATACAGGAATGCCTAAAGGTGATGCCACAGTGTCCTATGAAGATCCACCAAATGCCAAGAGTGCCATGGAATGATTTGATAGGAAATATTTTCAAGGAATCAAACTTAAAGTTTCTCTTGCCTAAAAAAAGCCTCCAGTAAAGAACATGCAGAGTGGTATGACACCACTCCTCACTCTGTGAAGGCAGAAGAATGCCACTACCACTTCAAGGAGGTCTTGGTGGCACAGAAGGTTCTGTAGGACACATGGATGGTATGGGGTGCCCTAAAGAATACAGGAGGCTTCCACCCAGGATAGCTCCGAAGCTCCAGAGGGATTCTCACTGGAGGACAATATGTACATCACCACATTGGAGACTGGTAGTGTCCCAATCCAGACTGTGGAAACCATAACTTTGCTTGGAGAACAGAATGCAATCAGTGTAAGGCCTCTAATTCCAAGGGCTTCTTCCTTCTTCTGTTTCCACCTAGGAGTGGTGATTGTAGTTGAAGCAGACCTGGTGCCATGCACAGGGGAAAAGTTGGACTCATGGATCTTGTTTGTCCTTGGGGAATATTCAGAGGTAACAGAAATGCAGATAGATGATGCTTCTGAGGTGGCCTCAGCATGGACTAAGTTTGCATTGTTGGAGAAAGACAAGGTGGTTCTGAGAGCCCATTTGGACCTATAATGGAATAGATGAGAGGAAGAAGAGGCAGACAAGGAGGTCCTGGGAAAATGGATTAAGACTAGCACCTTCAGTAATACAGAGACCAGCCCTTCTAGAGACCTCCAGAGTTTCATTGACAACAAGATTTATTTTTTAAACCAGAAAATATTTTAAATTTTTAATACCATATTCATAATGTTGGGGACAATATTGTGAATATTCGTTGTCTGGATGTTAGTATTTTCACCATCTGTAAAGAAACACTAAAACAAGTTAAATAGTTCCAAGAGAAAAAGAAAAAAAATCCACAACCATATTTATTTTTGCTGTATAAATGGTAGTTTTCCTAATGACCAATGACTTAGTTCTTTAGACTATCGAAAATCTATCTGTTCCATTAGTAATAAACCATGGATTGAGAATCATCACTACAGACCAATCCCCAAATCCAAACAGGAAAATGCTGTGTACCACAACAATAGATATGCTACCAAAGTGGCAATAATGATAGTATATTACCAAAATGGACATTGGTGAAGAATACAGTGTAAAAAGCTGGATATCTTTATTTTTCCAACATTTGGAATGCACTCAGCTGCTATAAATTGTGCCCTACTGTGCTGAGTTGTCATGGCCAATATGAACTTGATTTTTTGTGTACCATCTCCAAAACTTCTGTTATCTTCAGCAAGAAAGGACTTGCTATACATTCATGTTGATAACCAAGACCAATGACAGTAGTCTACATTATTTTGTGTGTCTCCAAAATCTGAGAACTAATATTTAAGGGGAAGTGTCCCACATATGACTTTTATGTCAGCAAATATGGTTTTTGAGATGAATGTAATGCTCTGTTAAGAATAAGCCCAGAGAAACACTCACACAGAGAAGCACAGAGAAAACTCCATTTGGACTTTCAGTCATCTATAGTGTTATTCACTCCTTTCCACCCTCATTTATATCTATGGCATATATAATGTCAATGGGTTTTCTGAAATGATTGAGCTATAGATGCATCTCATAGATGCAGAGGGGAGGGATCAAGGGATTAGGGAGTTTTATGGAGGGGAAACTGGAAAAGGGGATACCATTTGAAATGTAAATAAATAAAATAACCAATAAAGAAAATAATTATCATTGATTATTATAATTGTATGTATATAGCTCTCTCTCTTTCTCTCTCTGAAAGAAAAATTGCTTAAATGAGTTTTCTTTATAAATAAATTTGGTGTACTCTATTATTTTGATGGAATTAGAAAAATTGGATATGTTTCCTCATTATTACTCATTATTTAGACATGGTAGTAGACATTTTTAATTTAGGAGTCAAAAGACAGAGACACATATGTATGAGTTGGCTGTTACTGTGGTCTATAGAAGCATCCCAAACCTGGAAATGTTTCCTATGATGAGCAATAAATGTCAAATATGTGGACAAAAATGGGTTCAAAATCAACAGTAATTAACACACAAAAACAAGAGGATTAAAATGAAAGTTGCAATGAGAGATCATTATATACTGGATTAAAAGATATTAGTTAAAATAAATTAACATAAATAAGAGCAGGAGTCAAAGCAACTTAGTATATGGAGTGAAGGAAACTGAGTCTATAAGTCACAGGAAAGTAAAATGTTGCAGAGGCTATAAAACTGTTGTTTTTCTTCAACAAAATTGAAAAACAGTTACCAAGTTCTAATTGCAATGTAACTGAATCTTGCACTTGTTGGATAATCAACTCTTGTTAATCCCAATAACGAATGTTATATAATGACCTGAGACGGTAGAAAGCTACACATGGAATGACCAGTGTTAAATAAGAAGGATAAAACAGGAGTTAAACCTTCCAGACCAATGCCCTGTTGACTCTCAGCAGTACTCAGGAAGAATCTCAGAAAACCACATTCACTTCTTTCCTGAATAGTTAAGGTGACTCTGTGATTCGACCTTCAGACATCCTGAATGACATGGTGTACAATGGATAATAAAGCTGCACAATGAGATTATATCTAGGTCCCCTTACCAGGTACAAAATCATTGTTAAATTACTTTAAATCAGAAATGAAAAACCCCCAAAGTGAAATGTAAGAAAACATAACACATAGATAGAGGTAGTCCTAATAATTGACAGGGAATTAAACAAAAATTAACTAGTGAACTGCATAAAATTAAAAGCTTTCTGCACATGGAAGAAAACTATCAAGAACTATTGAAAAAAAAGTAGATAAAACCTACATATTTTGTCTTCTGTATTTAACCCAGAAGCTTAGAAATACTCATTAAACAATCTATTCAAAAAATTTCTATCAAAGAACAGGTTAATAAAATGAGCCAGTGTTTCTTGAAAAACAAGGCACTCATGTGAAGTAAATGCTTTCTTAAAGTATTCCTATAGAGGAAATGCAAATTACAAATTGGGACTACATTTTTCCGCTTAGAATTATTAACACCAAGATCATAGAGCGGAACAAACACAGACTACGGTGTAGAAAGAAGGAATCCTCACTGTTAAATGGTAAGTGGTTACGTATTTCCTTTATAATACAGATAAAAATAAAGATTTCTCACTAAACTAAAATAGCATTACAATATAACACAGCTATATAATTTCTGGGAATATACTCAATGTACTATATGTCCTACCATATACAAACTGCACATCCATGTTTATTTAGGTCTGCATATTTTTAACAGCAGTGAAATGGTATTCATTACCAGATAGTAAAAGTATGGCATAAATACAGAGCAGAATTTTGTTTATCTATAAAAGAAAAGAATATCAAATTTTCAAGGAACAGATGTACTTTCAACAATTTTGTGAGTGTGTGTGTGTCTAAGATTTCCTTTTTGTTAAACTTAATTTTATTCTTTACTTATTAACTTTACATTCTACTTGCTGTTCCCCTCCCAGTCAGCCACCCATATATCCTTCTATCATTCCCCCATCCCCTTTTCAACTGAGCAGTTGGAGTCTCTCCTGGATATCCCCCCATCATCACACTTCAAGTCTTTGCAAGGCTAACACTCTCTCCTACCAAAGCCTGGATAGGCAGCCTAGTAGAAGATCATTACCCATGTATAGGCAGCAGCTTTTGGGATGCGCCTCATTCCTGTGACCAGGGACACACATATAGACCGTGCTTTAAATCTGTTACATATGTGCAGGGAGGCCTTGGTCCTGCTTATATATGTTCTTTGGCTGGTGGTTCAGCCTCTGAGAGTCCCGTCATAGCATTGAGGAATATTCTCTCTCCAACAAGGATGTGAATCACAATATTGTATTTCCGTGTCAAGAAATAGTGGTTAAGGGCTATGAAACGCAAAAGGAGGTAAAATAAAATGTGGAAAAAAGGAGTTATTGAGGCATCAATGGGAGTGGAATAGGACAAAAGTGCCATTAAAGAGAAAGGAGAATGTAGCATCTATAAACTTGTGAGAGTGTATCAGAGGAATGAAGGCAAGAGGGAAAAATAAATTTGGATGAAAATTTCAAACAGAAATCTAATATTATGTATACTAATTTAAAATTTAAAATACAAACCAATATTTTTTCTATATATTCTTGGCACTTCTCAAAGTCAGTGCAAGTCACACTTAATACTTACCATTGCCATGATTATTTGTGGGTTATTATACTTAGGACTTGAATACAGAGACTCCTGCAATAAAGATGAGCCTTCTGTCACTGAACTACATTCCTTTATTCTTTTTATGAACTTTATATCATGTTGACAAACTGAAGATGTATATTTGTAATCTATATTTCTCTGTATTAGAGTTGCTGTCCAGTAGAAAGTGTCATGTTTGTTTTTCTGATTTTTTAATCGAAGAACATGCTATATATGTTCAGGTTTTTCCTTTATAGGTATAGTTTAATGTGTAATAATTTCTCTCCTAAAAGTAATACATATGTTAAGACCTACTTTATGCGTTACTAATTTTGTTGCCTTTACAAGTACATTTCTGAGGAAAGTTCTCATGTTACATAAAACTATTCATATAAATAGTTTTTATATAAAAAAATGGCTATTTTATCCACCAATTCTACTTTTTTGTTGTTTTGTTGTTTTTGTTGTTGTTTTTGTTTTGTTTTGTTTTGTTTTGTTTTTGCTGTTGTTTGTTTTTTCAAGACAGGGTTTCTCTGTGTAGCCCTGGCTGTCCTGGAATTCACTCTGTAGACAAGGCTATCCTCGAACTCAGAAATCCACCTGCCTCTGCCTCCCAAGCGCTGAGATTAAAAGTGTATACCACTACTGCCCAGCCCCATTCTACTTCTTAGTATGAGTAAAATATTTCAGGGTTGTTCTGATGCTGCTTGTATTTTAAGGCTAAATATTGGTTTTTCAATCTGCAGTTGTCCGAAAAGTGCAGACCCCAGTATCTACAAAATATTTCTATTCAAACTTTTCTCCCCAATTCAATAAGAGGCTAGTTGCCATTATTGGTGACTGAAGAGAGAAAGGTGAGACTTGAAAATCAAGAAAGGGGATTGCTTCATTTGAAGAATTTTTAATGCTTTCTCTGTCATCTGGCTTTTTTTTTCCTTTTCTTCTTTTCATAAAACAAAGGGGCAGCTTGAGATTCAAACATTCAAAATTTTTGGTTTTGTTGATTTAGAAGAATTAGACTTCAGAAGATTTAATCACTGAGCTTCCAGCCTTCTTTGTGGACAACAATTAAGGTTCTGTGTTTTGTGCTAAAGTTCAGCACAACCTTGATATAAGATCTCAGTCTTTCTGGGGAAAATATCAACATGTAAATATAGGGGTTACAATTGACCCTAACAATTAGCATGATTGAAAAAAAGCCACCTAAAGGAAAATACCTTTAATTCCAGAACTCAGGAATCAGAGGCAAGTCTATTTCAGGTCACGCTGATCCAAATAGTATGACCATTATGAGAGAACAGATCTTGAAGTCTGAATCCACATTTGGGAACCTATCCTAAGGTTGAACTCAAGTAAACTAACAAGCAGGCACTTGGCACCAGTTTCCAGGCTACTCCCCTAGAAATCTGCACTTTCAGATAATAAGCTTGCCCTGACATTTAACTTACTAACAAGCACCAATCAAAAGAAAACCAAAAGTTAAGTTTATTGTTTGGCTTCCAGCACCAGTCAATTATGTTAAAGTGCAACAAAATGCAACAATGGCACCGCATCAGACATGTACCAGTCAAGTAACCTCCCTGCTTGCTTACCATTTCCTATAAAATCTTGTCTGGCTGATAGTGCAGGGCTGCAACATGGCACAAGCTGTAATTATAGACCTTTCTGTGATTGCATTGAGATAGCTCCTTGGTGGTCTTTCGGGCTTTTGAACAGGTACAACTATTATAGATTGGCATACATGGACCAAAAATATCTAAAAAGGTTACAAAAGAAAATAGAATCAAACAACAAAAAAGGCTTAAAATAGGTAAGCTCTGGGACCTCTGCATGAGGAGTTGAAAGTCATGGGTTTGAAGTATGAGATCATTCTGAACAACTTAGTGAGACTGTGAGGAGACTAGGCTACCATACAGCCATTTGAAAAAGCAAGCAAATAAGAGACGTGGAAGAGGGAGAGAGAGAAGGTGGGAGAGAGGGTGAGCAGAAGCAGAGGGAGAGGCAGAGGAAGAGAGAAAACAACAAAGACTACCTTATCTTGCCATATAGTTTGATTTATCCCTAGACTACAGAGCTCACAGGATGCCCTGTTTTCCAAAAGGTAAATATATTACCCTCTCAACCGAAAGAGATAAGCTCCTCTCAGCTGACATCTTTACTATAGTGTACTATAGACACATTCTGTGTCCATCCTGACCTCTGTCTTATTCCACTGTCAACAATTCCACTAGTTCACTGAAGTACTTAGTATCCAAATCTACCTGGAAACCAAGAATTTTAACGAGTTTTGAATGAGTACTCTGTGAAAACACAGGATCAGAAGTCAGTGGAGATAGTTGTCAGATTGGTATTTTCTTCCAATGTAGCACTTCCAATGAAGTGGCTTACAATGCTTGCTTAGGATCTATTATCCTTCCAGTAAATTTAGGATGTATTATCCTTCCAGGGAATCATCAAACACTGTATTAGAGATGCACAGCTAGGTCTGTGATGGATTTCATCTGGATTCAATCAGCAGGAAAAGAACTCTTTTCCTATCTTGTTTCTTTACTTCAATGTGATGCTCTGGCATAATCTGTTTTCATAGACCAGAATGACCTTGGACTTCTAGGCTGCTAGATGTGCTGACTGGGTGCTGTCACTCAAGATGATATTTTCTAGTTCCATTTATTTGTCTGTGGATTTCATGAAGTCATTGTTTTTAGTAGTTGAGTAGTACCCTTTTGTGTAAATATACCAAATTTTCTGTATTCAATGCTTTCTTGAGGGACATCTGGATTGTTTCCAGCTTCTGACTATTATAAATAAGCCTGTTATGAACATAGTGGAGTATGTGTCCTTATTATATGTTAGAGCATCTTTTTTTTTATTCTGTTGAGGAAATTTTCCTTTGTGCCAATGTATTTGAGGCTCTTTCCCATTATCTCTTCTATTAGATTCAGTTTGTCTAGTTTTATGTGGAGATCTATGATCACTTGGACTTGAGCTCTGTACAAGTTGATAAGACTGGGTCAAGTTGCATTCTTCTACAGGCCTACCATGGAAGCCAGCACCATTAGTTAAATATGGTGCCTTTATACACTGCATTATTTTGGCTACTTTGTCAATTGTCAGGAAACCATACGTGTGTGGGTTTAATTCTGGATCTTCAATTCTATTTCATTGATCAACCTCTCAATCTCTACCCTAATACAATGTAGTTTTTATCACTATTTTTCTGTAGTACAGCATGAGATCAGAAATGGTGTTTTCCCCAGAAGTTTTTTTGTTTTGTTTTGTTTTAGAACACTTTTCACTATCCTGGGTCTTTGTTTTTCCAGATGATTTTGAGAATTGCTCTTTCTATCACTGTGAAGATTTGAGTTGGAATTTTGATGGTGATTGCATTGAATCTGAAAAATGCTTTCCCTAAAATGGCCATTTTTAATGTTAATCTTGCTAATCCATGAGCTTGAGAGATCTTTCTATTTTCTGAGGTCTTTTTGAAATTTTTTCTTCAGAGACTTTAAGTTCTTGTTATACAAATATTTCCCTTGCTTGATTAGAGTCACACCAAGTGTATTTTATATTATTTGTGACTAGTGTGGAAGGTGTCATTTCCTTTATCTTTTTTTCAGCTCATTTACCTTTTGAGTAGAGGAAGGCTACTCATTTGTTATAGTTAACTTTATATTCAGTCACTTTGATTAAGTTGTTTATCAGCTGTAAGAGTTCTCTTGTAGACTTTTTGTTGTCACTTAATTATACTATCCTATTATCTGCAAATTGTGATGTCTTGATTTCTTCCTTTCCAGATTAAATCCATTTGGCCTCCTTTTCTTCTCTAATTGATCCGACTAGAATTTTGAATTCGGTTCTATACAGAATAGATAGAAACAGAGTTGGCAGCCTTGTCTACTTCCCGATTTTAATGTGATTGCTTCAATTTTCTGTCCATTTAGTTTGTTTTTCCCTATTGGTTTGTTGTATTGCTTTTATTCTGTTGAGGAATAAACCTTGAATTTTTGAGTTTCCAAGACTTTTAACATGTAGTGGTTAAAATGTTTTTGTATTTTGTCAAATGCATTTTCAACATCTAATGAGATGATAATATGGGTTTTTTGAGGTTACTTATATAGTGGATAACATTGATGAATTTCCATATGGTGAACCATCCCTGCATCCGTGGAATGAAGCCTACGTGATCAGGCTAAACAATCATTTTCATGTGTTCTTGGATTTGGTTTGCTAGAAAGTTTGAGTATTTTGCTTCAATATTCATAAGCAAAATTGTTCTGAAGTTCTCTTTTATGTTGGGTCCTTTTGTGGTTTAGGTGTCAGAGTAATTGTGGCTTCGTGAAATGAATTAGGTAGTGTTCCTTCTGTTTCTATTTTATGTAAGAATTTGACAAGTCTTGGTATTAGCTTGTCTTTGAAGGTCTGGTAAAGCTTTTCAATAAAGCCATTTATCACTGGGCTTTTTTTAATCGTTGGAAGATTTTTGATGACTTCCTCTATTTCCTTAGGGTATATGGGCCTGTTTAGATAGTTTACCTGCTTTTGGTATTTTGTGTCTGTCTAGAAAATCATTCATTTCATCTAGATTTTCCAGTTTTGTTGAATATAGGGTTTTTTTTCCTTAGAATCTGATTATTTTTTAAATTTTCCTCAGTTTATTTTCTTATGTCTCTCTTTTCATTGCTGATTTTATTAATTTGGATACCATCTCTGGGCTCTGAAGTTAGTTGGGCTAGGGTCTAACTATCTTGTTGATTTTCTCAAAGAACCAACTTTTGGTTTTTCTGATTTTTCTGTGGTTCTATTTTGTTAATTTTGGTTCTGAGTTTGACTATTCCTGCCATTAATCCACTTGGGTATGTTTATTTCCTTGAGTTCTGGAGCTCTCAGGTGTGCTGTTAAGTTGCTAGTGTAGGATCTCTCCAATTGACTTACAATTATTGCTATGAATTCTCCTCTTAGCATTTCTTTCAATAGTTTCCATAAAGTTGGGTATGCTATGTCATCATTTTTATTGAATTCCAAAAAATCTTTAATTTCTTTATTTCTTTTCTGACAAGTTTTCAGTTAGTAAAAGACTTGTTCAGTTTCTATGGGTAAGTGCATTGTCTATTATTGTTGTTATTCAATTTTAGTGTTAGTCCATGGTGATCTGATAGTGTGATTCTTGACCCTCAAAGACCATTCCATAACATGACCTCTAATGAATAACCTTTAATGAATTCTGTATCTCTTAAGTTGTTTATGTTACAAATTTCATTGCAGTTACAGTGAATATACTAAGAGTTAATTGTAGGTAATTTTTGGAAAGGTCTAATATTTACTGATAGTTTTAAATGTATGTTTGAGTGGCTTCATGGTAGCAGGAATGTAGATAAAAAATTCTCCTTGTCTTTAAGGATCAGGAAGCAGAGTGTGAAAACAAAATCAGGGTCTAGGGTATAACCCAAAAGCCCACACACAATGGTCCTCATATTCTTGTCAGATAAGAATATTCCAGAGATCCAAAACATTCCAAAACAGTGGCTCTATCTGGGAAATAAATCTTTAAACACAGGAGCCTATAGAAGCCATTTCAAGTCCAAAGAAAAAGGAAGACATGGAAGAAGGACCCTAAAATACATGTATGAATTAATTAATGTGCCTAAAAATTCAGGGATAACAGTAATGGGAAAACAAATAATGAATACTTGATTGTAAATTATAAAATCAAGAGATTTGGGGATAATTTAATATGGTTGTTGTTTTGATCATTCCAAGTGGATTAGTATTCCAGGATCAAATGTCTTTAGATGACAAATCTAGATGTGTGAGATTTGGAAGAATACCATTACCTAGTCTATTGTGAAATCTCAGATTCACATTTTTGAACTCTCTAGAAAGGACATAAGGACCAAAATGAAAACCCAGTGTTGACTGTGTTTTCCTTCCATTCACTGCATTCTAAAACTCATGAAGTTTCATATAGGACATACTTTAAGAACATTTAAACTATCTATGGTTTTCCAGCACTACAATGAATGATGCAAATGTAGTTTCAATGTATAAAGCATTTGCATTCCCTAAAATTACTGAATATGTGTTGAAAAATATGTTGGGAAAGCAAAAATCAGTTTTTTTCCAGTGGAATGAAATTTAGTATATCACACATGCTCTAGGATAGGCCCCAGGAATAGTTGGTCAATACAAAATGGACACTGTTTTCTGTGCTTTGGTTGGTTTGTTGGTTGGTTGATTTAGCCAGACTAGACTAGAATGAAACACTACATCCTCTTTCGTTCCTTAATGTAAAGTATAAAACTTGAAAGCTCAAGAGTAGCCTCTCCTATCCCTAACTTGCACATGTTTTGTTTTACCCATAGTGTTCCACCCCATTTGCATATGAGTTTCTTGTATTTAATTATTGGTAAAAAGCATTATTTGATATATTATTTTAACTTTACAAAATATTTTTGTTTCAACTAATGCATGTAATATATATTGTATGTGTTTCTGAATGATTGTGTGTACATGTCCCTGAGGAGGATTCAAGAGGGAATCAGTCCCCATAAAAATTGAGTTACAGGTCCTTATGTGCTGGCTGTCATAGATTCTGGCAATCAAACCTGAATCTTCTTCAAGAAAAGTATTCTGTTAACCTCTGAGCCACCTCTCTAGGCCCTGTTTTAACTTTCATTACAATGTAGTTGATCTTATACACCACTTTAAATATCTCAGTGTACCAGATATACTCAGTTTTTCTTCTCTATTGAACGATGAGAAAATGATGTTGTCTGAATCCCTTAGTGTTATCTTTAGTTTCAGGCATCATTAAGTCTTGTGAAATGCTTCCTCTTAAGATCAGTGAGTAGTCAGTGTATTGTGAATGTTCTCTTGCAAGAATACAAATTATCTCATCACTTCTAGTGGCTGACAGGACTTGGCTAAAATGCTGAGAACATGAAGTGCCTAAAAGTTTCAAACAATAAGCTAGAAGACACTGGTGTGAAGCTGCTGTGTGATACTATAAAATATACCAACTGGAATTAGTGGATCTTGTGTGAGTGTCATCAAAGATTTAGCTGTGTCTCTAAGTGTGGCAAAAGATGGTCCATTATGGTGCAGAAAAGAAAATTAAAACTCACAGGTTGCTGGAGAGAAGGCTCAGTAGTTAAGAGAACTGGCTACTCTTCCAGCAGACCCAGTTTCAATTCCAGCACTCACATGGCAGTTCACATATGTCTGTGACTTATGTTTTAGGGAGCCCTCGACCTTTATACATACATACATACATACATACATACATACATACATACATACATA